>JBBPJO010000057.1:0-40370 GCA_038088815.1 Boletus nobilissimus | reverse complement strand
ATAGTGTTTCGTATGTCCATGCACATTCTTCCTCCTCAATCTCATCTGACACATGAATTTGCTTATTTAATTTCAATTCCCTCAGACCATTGTATTTTTTTTCTTTGTTTTTCTGTTCTCTATAACTTGTGTACACATATGTGTATTCAAATCTCTGGACGGAATTCTGGTAGCTTCGTGATCGAAGGTCCATCAAACATGCCTCAATTGTCGTAAATATTGTTGCCGTGACCATTGAATTGTTCACAGGGGCTCGGGCAGGGTTTTAGTGGGCCTGGCCCATTGTGGTGCGATCCCTGTAAGTGTTATGGTTTACTGAGGGGGTACACTTTTTCCTTCGTTCTTTTATTCACTTGACTCTTAGTCCTGTTCTCCTTACCGTACACAGTTGTATTCATAATGGAGTCATCCTCCATTATACCAGATACATCTCCCAATTCCTCTCTATTTCAGTCTCACATGGTGCCCTGCCTATACCTGCATTTAGACTTTCTCTCCATTCCACCACAGTCGCCTTATTCGGATTTCATTGCCTGTGGCATAGCCTTTATGTTCCTGACTTGTCATGACTCTTCATGACTCGTACTGACTCTCATGCTGCACATCGAGTCATACATTTGTGACTCATTACAGCTAGAGGTGCTGTGCACCATTTCCATATCTAGAAGGGGCCTACTGTATATAAGGGCGCTCTCTTGCCCTCCTGTATTTTCCCTAAGCTAGTTCTACACAATACCAGCATTGTTTCTAGTGATCACTAAGTTCAGTGAGCACTTAGTTCGTACCTCAATAGGTGAGACCACCTAGGCTTTGCATTGTCTCAAAGCTCGGCACTCTGACTACAAACTTCACTCGTACTCTCGCTCTTTTCTTTGTCCTTGTTTGAGCTTAGTGTCTTAGTAGTGCAGCATGCTACAGTGTGCGTTACAAAAGAACTAGCTTTTCCCCTTGTCCCTACTCTCATGTAGAGGACACTCCCCACACCCATCATATCCTGCCCCAGGAGATTCAGAGTACCCTCCGATTCCAACTCTCCCCCTGAAGAACCCACCATGTCTTCTTTCCATTCCTCCTCCTCCCTCCCAAGACTTTACCTTCTCCCCAACGAGCATCCCTTCTATCTCCCACTACCTGATAGGTACTCCTCTCTGGAGAATATTGCCACATATAGGGAACAACAGAACACTCTCGAGGAAGTCAACCAGGGCCAGGGTTGGGACCCCAACTATCTCCCTTCCATCTCTGAATTAGCTGCCATCCCTCCCCGCCCCTCTACTCCAACACCACCTGGATCGCTGATCCCCCCTGACGAGGAAGTCCCTGTAGTTTTCCATGACATTGACCCGGAACTGACCATGGCAACATCCCCTGACTTTGACCCAGCTCCAGAAGACGACAATATGGTTTCAGAAATAAAGGCCGGCCTTCCTGAGGACTTTTCCGGGGAGGCAAAGGACGCTAACAGATGGCTCCTCTCAATGGAAGCCTACTTCACTATCAATGACAAGCTTTTCACGGATATGACCAAATGCCTTACTTTTCTGAATAAGATCAGTAAGGGCCGTGGAAAGACCTTTGCTGAAGCATGGGTTATGAAACTGGGCAACGCCCAGATACCGAGTGAAGAAAAGACCTTCACACAGATTAGACAGGTGTTCGAGACCACTTTCTCCCCCTACAACGTAGCCACTAAAGCTAGGATCGACCTCTCCAAACTCCGCCAGACTGCCAGAAAAGATTCCGATGGAACCTGGAGCGACAGGTTCACCACATACACTTCCCAGTTCCAGCTTCTTGCTGAGAAGTCTGGAATCACCAACAGACATGCTCTCATGGAGTGGTTCATCCATGGTCTTAGTCCTAAACTCGCAACTATGATCCTCTCTTGCGACAAGATCCCTGATGACTATACGGACTGGATAAAGAAAGCTGGCCAATTCTCCCAACAGCTGCAGAGGATTGGAGATTTACAAAAGGGTGTTCCTCATATCCCAGCACCCTCTTCTCATTTGCACCGAGACCCGTATGCGATGGACATAGATGCTGTGTGTCTATCACCAACTCAGTGCGCTGAGTATATGTAGAGCAACAAGTGCTTTATCTGTCACAAGGTTGGCTGTAGGTCCTCCAACCACACCGGATCCAGAACTGACTGGACCATACATCACTGCCCGACCACATCCTCTGGACGCACCACACGTCCTACTTACAAAGTCCTGCAACAATGGGCACAAACCACCACCACCACCACGGAGGAGGATGATGGACTCTTGGCTTACCTAGAAGGAATGGGTAGCACTGAGAAAGGCGCCATGATTAAAATTCTCAAGACTGCTTTCGGGGAGGGTAGCTCATCTGCAGACAAGGAGGAAGGCTACCAAGCCATGGCTGAGGTAAGAATGGCCACTTACCAAGAGTGCCAAAAGGAAGTGACCAGGGTAGCACCATGAGCCAGGGCTGTATGGTCTGGACCATGGAACAATAGATTTTCCGCTATTGCACCAGTGGACCTCTGGATGACCACCCTGGAGGAAGTCCTGGATCATTATCTGGGCATGTACCCCAATGATGTATCTGTCCAGTCAAGGGTGAACACAGATGCAGCTACTCCCAAGGGTCAAGGGATGGGGCTTGGACCGCAACCTTCTTCTCAAGAGACCGCCACGAGAAACACAGTCAAACATGGAATCAAGGTGGTAAAAGCAGTGAGAGAATAAGTAGAGGCATGTGAGATACCTGGAACTGACCAGGACACATGGCCTGGAGCAGGAACCGACCTGCCCAACCGCATACGGAGTGTCTCCGGTTTCTATGAAGAGGCAAGTATGATATGTGGACCTGACCACAACACTTGGCCTGGGACTGGAACCAACCAGCATTCCAGAATGCCTGGAACCAACCAGGGTTTTTGAAAGGCGGGAATGGGTCAATGTCATACCCCGCCTACAATATTTCTCATAGATGTTCCCCAGTGTTTGTGTCAGGAAGTAACTTGCAATCGATCACTATGCCCATTACTCTCTATCCTCCTGACCGCACTGCATTCAAAAGCATTGACACGAAAGCCCTAATCGACTCTGGGGTAACTGGATGTTCCATCAACTATGCTATGGTAGTGGCATGTGACATACCCACTACACAACTCAAGACTCCCCTGCGGGTGAGCAACATCAACAGATCACCAAATAAAAACAGCCTAATACGAAAATAGGCATCGATGCTAATGCAGCTTGGAGAAACCACCAAACTCCAAGACTTCCTTGTTATTGACTGTGGCAAGGATGAGATTATCCTAGGGCTTCCATGGCTCTGAGATCGCAATCTGGAGATTAACTGGAGTACAGGAACTGTTCGTATTAGTGATACAGAACCGACCATACAGAAATGAACAAGGGAACAAGAAGATGTTGCGGCCAAGGCCCATACCATCAACGTCTTCAATAGGACATGCCAGATGAACAAAATATGGTGATGACGAGCTCTGTGGTGGAGGCAAAACATCGATCTGTTACTCACAGCAAGGACCAATGAGGTTCATCTGAAGGTACCTGACGTGGACCCGACCATGCAGCAAGAGAAGATACTGGGGCTCATAGAATTTGAGGAGGATGACAATGAAGAGCCTACCAGACCCTCTGTCAAGAAAACTACAATTTCGACTTCTCTCGCACAAGACCAAAGAAGAACAAGACGGAACTCCCACAGGACTTCCAAGATTTTGAGGACATCTTCCAAAAGAAGGACAACGGTCCCCTTCTGCCTTACCAGTCATTCAATCACAGCATAGATCTAGACAACCCTTTCCAACCCAAGGTTGCCAAGGCCTACCTGCTCAACCCTAAGGAGCGAGAGGCATGTAAAGATTTCATCAACAAACACTTGAAAGCCGGACATATTTGCCCATTGAACTCCCCCATGGCATCCCCCTTCTTCTTTGTCTCAAAGAAGGATGGTAATCTTCACCCTTGCCAAGACTACTGCTATCTCAACGAGCATACCATCAAGAATGCTTACTCTCTCCTGCTCATCGGAGACTCAATGGATCAGCTCAAGGGATCCTGATACTTCACCATGATGGATATTCGATGGGGCTATAACAACATCTGGATCAAGACTAAAGATGCCTGGAAGGTGGCGTTCATCGCGCCCTTTGGCCTCTTTGAGCCTCTCATCATGTTTTTCAGCCTGTGCAACAGTCCTGCGACTTTTCAGTTGTTTATGGACTTCATTTTCAAGGATATGGTAGCGGAAGGATGGTTGATCATCTACATGGATGATATGTTGATCCATTCTAGGGATCTTAATGAACATCACCAACAAACGAGGTGAGTTCTAGCATGGTTACAAGAAAACTGTCTCGGCCTCAAACTAGAAAAATGTTCTTTTGATGCATCTGAGGTTGAATTCCTTGGGATGGTCATTAAAGAGGGTATCATCGCGATGGACCCTACCAAGGTTTCGGCAATCTCTTCCTGGGAACCACTGACGTCAGTTCGTGCAGTCTGCTCATTCATAGGGTTCTGCAACTTTTACTGCAAGTTTATTCCAAACTTCTTGGAAATTGCTAGGCCAATCTTGGATTTGACAAAGAAAGGGCAGCCGTGGTCCTGGACGCATGAGCAACAGAAGGCTTTCGACCTCCTCCGAAAGGCCTTCACCTCCAAACCCATACTAGTAATGCCGGATACCTCCAAGCCATTTTTTGTTATGACTGACATGTCTCTAACGGCCTCTGGAGGAGTTTTGATGCAGAAGGACGCCAATGGCGACTTACACCCTTGCTGCTACATTTCCAGCACATTCTTCCCAGCAGAACATAACTATAACATTTACGACAGGGAACTTCTAGCGGTTATACGCGCGTGCTAGAAGAATGGCAACATTATCTAACTGGAACCGACCAGCCCGTAACTGTGCTCACAGACCACAAGAATATGTGCTACTTCAAGGATCCCTGAAAGCTATCTAGGTGGCAAGCTAGATGGCTATTGATGCTACAGGACTACGACCTCCTGTTTCAACATGTACCCAGGAATAACATGGCCCCGGTGGATGCTCTCTCCCAGAAAGATGTGTTGGACACATCAGCCGACAATGCTGAAGTCACATTGCTCCCAGGAGAACTATTTTTAAAATGAATTGACACCAACCTCTGAACTGCCATCGAGCAGTCAACCACCCATGATGACTTTGTCATCAATCAGCTTTGCCAGCTCCACAAGGGTACCTCGGGAATCCCTCGATCTTCTATTCATGATTGGCAATATGATGATGGCATACTCTACTTTAAGGACAGAGCCTACGTCCCTGAGGCTCACTGGAATGACCTCCTCCACGTGATCCATGACTCACCCACGGGTGGTCATGGTGGTTACTACCGGACTGTTAATCAGGTACAATGTGACTATTCGTGGCCTGGGCTCACCTCCTTCGTGCGTCGCTTTGTCCAGGGCTGTGTGACTTTCCAGGCCAACAAAGTCAACACCCATCCCACCATCCCACCTCTCACCCCTCTCCTGGTCGCTTCCTCCTGTCCTTTCCAGTGTTTGTCAGTCGATGTCATCATGGACTTGCCACCGTCTCACGGATTTGATTCGGTTATGGTCATGGTCAACCATGGCCTTACTAAGGGGGTAATTTTCACCCAAACTCACAAGAGTGCGGATGCCAAGGGCATAGCGCAGCTCTTCTTCAAAAAGGTCTTTCCCTGCTTTGGACTCCACAACGGGGTTATCTCAGTCTGCAGTCTGCAGTTTGCCTCGGCTTTCGCTCTAGAACTAGCGAGGCTCCTCGAGTATGATCCACTCATCTCTTCTGCCTACCACCCACAGACTGACGGAGAGGCAGAACATGTCAATCAGGAATTGGAAACCTATCTTCGGATCTTTTGCCAAGGAGACGCCACCCAATGGTTGGACTTATTACCAATGGCGGAATTCTGTCACAACTCTTCCGTCCATTCTGTAACAGGAAAGACTCCATTTAGCTTGATGTTTGGGTATGAGCTGAGGGCTTACCCATCGATAGGAACCACCACCTTCCTCCCCGCCTTAGAGAAATGCCTTGGAGACCTCGAGGAGGCTCATAAGGAAGCCACCACTGCCCACAAAAAAGCACAATGATACATGCGTGAACGAGTCATGTCCAAATTCAAACCATGGAAAGTCGGAGATAAGGTATGGCTCGAGGGCCATAACCTGAGACTCTGTTACCCTTCTTGGAAACTTGCCCCTCGATGCGAGGGACCTTTTGAAATCTCACAGGTTATTTTCCCTGTTTCATACAAACTCCAACTACCAAAGACATGGAAAATCCACAATGCCTTCCACACATCGCTTTTGACTCCCTATCGGGAAACCGCTGAACACCGACCAAACTTCATTCCACTTCCGCCAGACGTAATAGACGGGGAAGAGGCATTTGAAATTGAACAGATCTTAGCCCATTGGGGCTCCGCTTGATGCTGCCACTATCTCATTTTGTGGAAAGGATACCCATCCTCTAAAAATACCCAGGAACCCGAGTCCAACTTAGGACATGCTGTGGACCTCTTAAATGAATATAAGGCCAGGGATCCGATTGCCTTCCCTCCTTAAACCCTCAATTCCTCACTTGCTTTTGAGTTGAGCTCTAGCTCCTCCATTGTCACCACCATTCTCACCGAACTCTTGATGTCCTCCTCGTCGCTTAATGCAGTACCCTGCCAGCTACCAGTCTGCATCCACCGACTCCCAGACCGCTCCCAACAAATCCTCTTTGCTTCTGCGCTGGAGAACCCCACTATCACCTGTGCCTTATCGCGCCTACCCTCTTATAGAGACAGCACAATCCTCCAATCTTTGGGAATCATCTTTCATATGTACACCACCGGATGAACACTCCACACCCAACTCTTCCCTGATGGAACCTTGCCTGTCTACTCTGCTGCCATGGAACAGGCCATCCATGCCTCTAGAGATGCCATCCTTGATGCCTTCCATGACCATGGGTTCTCCAATGTCCTCTCCGTGATCCATCCCCCCTTGTTCATGCACATTCTGCGACCCATTGTCAACACTCTGCCCACCCATCTATGAACTTACTACTTGGACGACAACCCAGATCATCCCTGGGGACAGTAACACTTGGGCCAGAAACCCAAAACGAACCATCTGGGATGATGACTCCACCGTCACCCCCAGCTCCCCTCAACCCCCAACTCCACATCCACAGCACCATTGCCTGTCCTGCCTCCAAACCCTCCCGCAACTGGCAATGATTCCGGAGCCAGAAATTCTAGCACTGCTCCAGGACTTAGCAGCAATACTATTCCCGGATCTCTTGCCACTCTCCCCGCAGACCACCCCGACATCCTCACTTTCCTCGCTACCATACCCCTCCTCAGACGAGGGACCCCTACCCCAGAACCCGAGCACATACTCCCTGCTTGAGAACACCCCACCACTCCAACCCCTCCTGTTGTCCTCATAAATTCAAACAAGGTAATGCAACAGTTTTGTTCAGATTACCCAGCTCCTCAGCATGAGCTAGGGGCAAACATCCTGAGGGACATTGAGGAAAGCCGAGACAGGCAACTCTGTTCCCCACCTCCCATCGCTATAACAAGGACTTCATGGCAACGCCCTTGCTGTTGCCAGGATGCTCCTCCCAACCCATCAGTGTAGACACAATCCCATTGATGCCATCCACCCCCTCTCATCCAGTCCTTAGCCACTGTTTCGTCTGCGGCCAACGGGGACATCTCCATGCAGACTGTGGACATTACGAATGCCCCTTTGGTTGGATGACCACCCCAGGGCATATACAAGCCTACTGTCCTTGTTTCCATTGTCAACTTTGTGGGGAATTAGGACACTCAGAAGAGTTTTGCCCAACTCAATGTAACCCTCTTGACGACTACGACCCAACTGACTATGAGGTCAACGAGGGAGATGAAGACTAGGGGTCTCGCAGGTGCTTCGACTGTAGGAAGGGGGTAATGTTACAGTTTACTGAGGGGGTACAGTTTTTCCTTCGTTCTTTTGTTCACTCGACTCTTAGTCTCATTCTCCTTACCGTACGCGGTTGTATTCATAATGGAGTTGTCCTCCATTATACCAGATACATCTCCAAATTCCTCTCTATTTCAGTCTCACATGGTGCCCTGCCTATACCTGCATTTAGACTTTCTCTCCATTCCACCGCAGTCGCCTTATTCAGACTTCATTGCCTGTGGCATAGCCTTTATGTTCCTGACTTGTCATGACTCTTCATGACTCGTACTGACTCTCATGCTGCGCATCAAGTCATACATTTGTGACTCATTACAACTAGAGGTGCTGCACACCATTTCCATATCTAGAAAGGGCCTACCATATATAAGGGCGCTCTCTCGCCCTCCTGTATTTTCCCTAAGCTAGTTCTATGCAATATCAGCGTTAATTCTAGTGACCACCGAGTTCAGTGAGCGCTTAGTTTGTATCTGAATAGGTGAGACCACCTAGGCCTCACATCATCTCGAAGCTCGGCACTCCAACTACAAACTTCACTCGTACTCTTGCTTTTTTCTTTGTCCTTGTTTGAGCTTAGTGTCTTAGTAGTGCAGCATGCTACACTGTGTGTTACAGTAAGTCGCCGTCACATGAAGCTCGATGCTCAAGGGTTAGACTCATCCTTTAAAGGTCTCCGCCACATTGCCGTTCTTTCGACATCTGACGCTTCTGTCCCAGTTGTTCCCTCAACACTGACTATCAGTACTTCAATTCATCTCCTTCCATGTCATTGTGTGAGTGCCTCACTCATCGTCCATCTCATTTGGGTTGAGATGCTGTACTATAGACTCTGGCCCTCAGTGGCATGGTGGTCTGCATTTTCAGTTCACCACACACGATGAACAGGCTTCCAGCCAAAATGATCTGTATCATGTGACACCTCTCACACCCCATGTTCCACTCCCTGTAGCACTGTCAAACGATGTGCCTCTCCCCTCATACCCCTACCCTCTCAAACACAACAATCAGCAATCAGATCTTTCCTCATACTATGTGTGTTCCGCAGTGTACCCAACTGACTTTGGCTTGTCCACCCACCCACTAGTGTCTACTGGACAGGTCGTAGTCACACAGCAGAACAAAGGGAAGGGAAGGGGTGAAGTCGAGTACCACAGCACTTCCAGACTCCCATCATCCCAATCACATCTTCAAGCTATCGGCAGCTCCCTCTACACCCACGCACATGCATCACGACTGTCATCCCACAGCAACTCAGCAGGTGATTCGCTCCAATCTGACAGTGTCATAGCCAGTATCCACAGTCCCCAAGACCCTGCCTCACGGGAATTAAAGAAGAAAGATCCATCGCAATGGAGCTACTATTCTACAAGTGAACAAGCAATCATTTCTGAAGCACGGATCTTGCTGATCAATGAGATGGTGACCCACGTTGGGTGGCCAGCATCCTACAAAAATGAGACCGCACACAAACAATGGGGAGCAACAATCAATGAGGTCCTTTCACAAGTGAAGGTCTCCTTGAACAAAAACCCAGAAGTGCTTCTTCCAATGCCAGTGCTGGAATTATTAGTAAGAAAGCATCCATTTTTCAACCATCACATTTGGCTGACCCAATCTAGTTAATCAAAGTGCTGAGGCACTTTTGTGGGGAGTTAGTGGATAAGGCTGCACCATATGCAAGAACATTTTTCATAGGTGGTGACCTGTCCCTACCAGTGGAAGAACTTTTGGTGTGGAAGCTGAGCGAACGTAAGCAGATCATAACTCCCAGAGCCCGGTTGATTTTTTCATGCATGAACACGACGGTGAGGTAAGTTACCATAACCGTGTATACTTGGGCGTCCTTCCTCACACCTGTCATGCAGGGCAAAGTGGTCAGGTGGTTCGGTACCCAGCAATTAGAAGGCTTCCACATGTAATTCTGGTACTTGTATGACATCAGCCCGCTTCAACACCATTGTACCGCACATCTTCAAACCACACCATTGCAGATGTACACCCTGTCTGTGGTAGCGGTAAGCCTGAGTCTTGTGTTAAATAGGGTAATAAATCTGACCTGCTTGATAATAGCTTCATTGCACCTTGGATTGTGAGTCTGTGATGGTGGACAACATATCTAGGGAGAGGATAAATTTTACTGGAAAGGGGTATTTGTCGTGGTACAAGGTGTACTTCGATTTGTTGAAGGCGACCATAAATGATACATCCTCGTGAGTCGGCGAGGCACTGAGCAGCTGCCTGCTATATCTCCACCAACATGGGCTGTACATAAGTCGTTAAGCAACCCATTCATGCTATAAATCTAACCATTACTTAGAGAAAATTGGGAGAAGAAGGACCTACAGGCAATTTCATTGCACAAGCAGCAGAGAATTTTTGTGCCCCCAACAGATCAACTTGCAAAGTATGAAAGCTCTCAGATGGCGTCAGTTCTCTGTAGTTCCTCTACATCATCCTTTAATACCACTACATTCTTGCCCGGCAGCGCATTGGCTGTGTTCAAGCAATATCCCACTAACCACTTCCAACATGACAGTGTAAGTGGTAATTCCCAGTGAGAAAGGGGGAAGCGTTAGCATATGTAATTGTAGTCCATGTCCATAGTACTCGTAAGTTTACACTGTTCTCGATTTGATCACGTGGTTGCTGACTGGTCCTTAGAGTGTTGTACCCTGTTAGCATTCTGAAGTTGTTCAGTTCCCAGCACCACCACTTTAAAATTGCCAAACAGTTATTGACACCATCCACTCCAGCTAATCACAGAGACCTTGGGAACTCCATGAAATATACAAAATAAATTTAGGTAGCACATCATATATAAAGTGTGCTTGACATGAAAGTCCAACTCTCAGCTTTCTTTTCTCCCACTGTGTTACAATGCGCACAATGGTGGTGATGGTACCAACTTTTCCCTGTCCCACTACTCATTGTGACACTGACGCACAGGAGAATGACAATTGATGTACTCGCTCTCTTCATCCTGTTCTTGTGCTTGTCCTTACTATTGCTACCATGCCATGTAATATGTGTAGTACTGGATAACATAGACATACGCCCCCACAATCCTACCTGGGCCCCTGATACTTACGACAATTGAGGCATGTTTGATGGACCTTCGATCACGAAGCTACCAGAATTCCGTCCAGAGATTTGAATACACATATGTGTACACAAGTTACAGAGAACAGAAAAACAAAGAAAAAAAATACAATGGTCTGAGGGAATTGAAATTAAATAAGCAAATTCATGTGTCAGATGAGATTGAGGAGGAAGAATGTGCATGGACATACGAAACACTATCATGAGGTGGTTCTGAATCTAAGTAATTGGTTGGGATGGCCAAGAGTTTACGCGATGGAAGGGGGGGAACACTGATCCCATTGGTGACCAGAGAGTGTCGCAACTCTCCAACTTGTCGATCTGCAGCTGTAAGGAAACCAAGAGATTTTTCATACTTGTCGTGGGTGATGGTGCACATGACCTTGAGTTCATGCATGCACATTCGGCAGTACTTGACCTCCGCAGCAAAAGCCTTGCAACTCGTGCAAGCGAGCTCCAACATGCGCAAAGAATGAAGATCCTCAACGTCTTTGTTACTCTTAGCTAATACCTAATTGATTCACTAAAGTGCTCAGTGAGTATGAACTGGAACAGACTCACTGTGGTAATCATTGTCTTTGTCCTCTTGGGGGAACAGGGAGCCCGATCGAAGGGTAGGGAGAACTCAAGTGGTCGCTTTAGAGTACCTTGCTCTACATTTCCTGAGGAGCCTTTGATGTCAGCAAGGAGTTGGTTCTTCAAAGTCGGGGCTGGAACAGGCTGTGTGTATGAAGGTGGATTGGGAGCTGGAAAAGTAACTGTAGTGAGAGCAGGAGACATTTGGACTGGTGACGAGTCTGCTGAAGGAGGTGGGAGGGATGGTGGAGTTGTAGTGGCAAGGGTTAGAGGGCATCAGAGCAAAGACGAGTCTGCCAAAGGAGGCTTGGAGGATGGCAGAACCATAGTGGTGAGAGCAGGAGGGCGTCGTACCAGAGATGAGTCTGCAGAAGGAGGTTTGAAAGATGGTGGGGCTGTAGTGGCAGAGGTAGAAGATGAGGATGAGCTTGGTGTACTGTTTGAACTATGAAAGTGAGTACTAGGCGATGTCATCTTGCAATCCGAGAGGAATGTACAGTGGATTTGGGTGAGGGAAAATGACTGACCCTAACCCTAAAGTGGCAAGTTCCCACTCTGTGGTCTACACTGGTTTCCGAGATGTACGTTGACATGGTTCTCACTACAATAGCAGGATGCTGTCCTCTGTCCTTCACGTCCCAAGACAATGACCGAACTTCTGGATTATGACAGCAACAAGCTCCCAAATGCTCTTGCACGGCCCGCTGCAGAGCGATATGAACCTCTTCGCACATGCACATGGACAATGGCTGGCTGCTTGTATGCTTTTATTTCAATATGCTGTGAGTCTCTGTTACTCTTGAGTAAATGTGAACTTCGCTCTCAAATGACACATTCCCTGCAAAATACATTGGCTCTTTCCTGTGGCTGGAACAAGTGTCACCTGGATTGGCGGCTCATAGGCCTGGCTCACACCTTTAGTGGCCTAGACTTTGAAATAGCTTTGTCACTTCCATGCTGGTACTGTCAATGCTTGATTTTTACACTTGCAATGAGTCACTAACTGATGTCCCTCATTGGCACCATCAAGGGACTACTATTGATAATTATCCAAACAAGTCACTGGTGGTGCTGCATTGGCGAGGTGGTCTTGAGGTGGTGGATCACCCATTCAGTAACCGGACATTACTCCAAATAGGGAATGTGAAATCATCACATCTTGGGGGTTAGGTAATGAAGTATATGGAGAATTCATCAGCAGGGAACATGCCTGGCACATCCAGGTAAGTCACCGCTATGTGTGTTTTGTCAAGAGAGGTGATCCCCACTTTATATCTTTACCCCTGTTGGTGCAGATTCCCAGACATCATTTTCCTTTCTGATGGTGAATGTAGTATTGACGATAACGTCATGATCTATACCCATGGCCATCTGACTTAGGTCGAAATTTGTCACTTGCTTACAGTACCTCATTCGAGCTGACCCAGATTGTTTTGCCAATACAGAAAAGCAGTTTCATTCCATGCGGTGTCATTCGGTCCAGATGCTGCCTCAATGCACCTGTGTTGTATGGTCAAGATTGTGCGAGATGCGCAGGAAAACACATCGAGAGGTCCACTCACTCCAGCTACTACGATTATCCTGTCGTCATACACAGAGGTACTGAGTTGATACCTTCACTTGTGAAAGTGAGAACATCATCAAGCTGTCATCCCTGGAAATCCCAACTCATCCCCCTCACACTGCCTTCAACAATGCCAATGCCTCCTCGACAGCCCACACTCCAACCATTGCTTGTCATGTGTCCACCCATTGCACCAAGAGGTGCTCTGGTGTTGGCTCCATCCCTTTGCCATGAACACCAGCACCTCCATGCATACCCATGCTCTACCACTTCCCTTAAATACCTTGCCAATAAACGCAGCATGAGGGGAACGATACTTCCTTGTCCACCCCCAGATCTGAGACGTACCAAAGGTCTGCATCTGCATCATGCTTATCACCCACATGGTGTCCAGGCCGTTGGGGCACATGGTAATGTGAGTATAGAGCGACGTCAATGCGGAGGAGGTGTACAATACTGACACAGACAAGTCAGCTGACGGTGCATATGAACGCGAGCACAACATCAAGGTGTCTTCAATACTTTGCACATCATATCCTCTCCATAGACTGCTGTCATACTTGTTCTGGTCTCCTTCAAGAACAGGTGATGGCAGCGCTGGCAATGACTATATGTTTCCATCCCAAAGTATGATTCCAGTACGTCACGAGCGATGCTTCATCATGTATCAAGTCTCATTCACTCACATAGGGTGGTTGAACCCATTACCTGTACCCAAAGCATATATGGTTGCCAGCAGGATGTTAGAATGGGTGCACATGAGTGCCCGCCTTGGTGATGATAACCAATAGGTGGATGGTGGACTTGTCCTGCAAACTGGGCAAGCAACATGGCTGTCTCCATGACTGGTATCCTTGTCATTGCATATGGTGTGTGGTCCATCAGCACAGGACAAGCCATGGCTGAGGTAAGAATGGCCACTTACCAAGAGTGCCCAAAGGAAGTGACCAGGGCAGCACCATGAGCCAGGGCTGTACAGTCTGGACCATGGAACAATAGGTTTGAGAGAGCGCCCTTATATATGGTAGGCCCCTTCTAAATAAGGAAGTGGTGCGCAGCACCTCCAGTCATAGCACCATGAGCCAGGGCTGTACAGTCTGGACCATGGAACAATAGGTTTTCTGCTATCATGCTGTAACGCACAGCATAGTGTGCTGCGATACTAAGACACTAAGCTCAAGCGAGGATGAAGAAAGAGCAAGGGTACGAGTGAAGTATGTAGTCCAAGTGCTGAGCTTCGAGACGATGCGAAGCCTAGGCTGTCTCACCTATTCAGGTATGAACTAAGCGCTCACTGAACTCGGTGGTCACTAGAAACAATGCTGATATTGCATAGAACTAGCTTAGGGAAAATACAGGGGGGGGAGAGAGCGCCCTTATATACAGTAGGCCCCTTCTAAATAAGGAAGTGGTGCACAGCACCTCTAGTCGTAGCGAGTCACAAATGTATGACTTGGTGTGCAGCATAGGAGTCAGTACGAGTCATGAAGAGTCATGACAAGTCAGAAAACAAGGCTATGCCGCAGGCGGTGAAGTCCGAATAAGGTGACTGCGGCAGAACGGAAAGGAAGTCTAAATATTTAGGTATAGGTGGGGCGCTGTGTGAGACAGAAATAGAGAAGAATCAGCAGACATATCTGGTATAATGGAGGACAACTCCATTATGAATACAACTGCGCACGGTAAAGAGAATGAGACTAGGAATCGAGTGAACGAAAGAACAAGAGGAAAAAGTGTACCCCCTCAGTAAACCATAACACCGAGTCATTGGTTATCATGATGACCATTCTTCCAGCCTCCTTATTAATGAACTATGAATACACAAGCAAGAGGTGTAGAGTCTTGCTCCAATAACTCACTGAACTCTTGCCCACCCTTGTAATCCCCATTACCCTAAATCATACAGGATAAGTCTGAGTCATACGAAGCATAACTCCAGAAGAACATACTGTGTCATCCATGTCAATGGAGCTACTTGACTGGGCACTACAAACTGCGTCATTATCTGGAATGCTGAATCTGGGGTAAATTGGGGCATGTTGATGACTTGGGGACATGGCATGAGATGCTGGGAACAGTGGGAAAGTGGTAGTTAGGCAAGGAGAGATGTTCACTCCCGTCTTGGTGGATACATAGTAGTTGGTACTGTGCTTGGCAGTGTTACATGCCATACTCTAATTAGCAGAAGAGACGAAGGAGGGGTGCCATGAATGAGGGAAGCAAGCAACAAACTGTATGCCTCAAATGCTTATGCGGTACGAAGAGCTCGTGTTCCTCCTCAGTCATTTGTTTGGATTCTGATGTCACACAGCCGACTGTATGTCAGCGCTAACCTTGCTTGCAGAGACCTCCTTGGCAATGCGAGTCAACCTCCTTTGTATGTACACAAGTCAAAAGGTGAGTAGTATACACTAAGCTATGCCCTACATGTGCTTCGTGCCATGTTCTTTGTTGTCTCATTCAGAGCATGTAACCTGTCATCTTCGAGCAAGAGAATGTCGATATTGAAACTATTTGGGGTCAAACTCACGCAAGAGGCCCATTGGAGGGTTTGTGATGTCGACGATCACAGCAGCAAAAGTTTGACCTATTGGTAACTGCATATTCGGGCGTGATGTGTAGTTGTTTTCAATGCACCAATTTTAAACGCGAACTGTTGATCTATTGCAGGCTATGTGAGAGGCCAGTAGGTGAGTTGGATGTGCAGAACTAGAGAGTTACCAGAAGCATGGGGGAAAGCAATGGGTGGGTGAAAGCCGAAGGCTTTCCGGCCTGAAACTGCACCCGGATCCACAAGCTGCAAGGGTGGACTGGGCTACTGAACAGCTACCATCTCTATTTGACACACCATGGATCTGTGTAGGGCACACGATTGGTATGCAAGTGGGTTTACATGCCTTCCCCGCTCTGACCTCCCAAGTTTAAGTGTTGATCTAAGTGGCTCTGATTCGTCCACCAATATGTCAATGGAAGAATGACTGCTGGAATCAGTGCTACATGTTGAGGCAAAGAGTAACACTGTACTTGTCCTCAGGCCATGTTTGAATGCCCCAACAGGAGAGTGAGCGGGAGCACACAAGGACAGCCAATGTCCTGACTGGTGATCTTCTCATCTACATAACAAGCCATCTGGATATCGACTGTTTCCAACTCGGGGTCATGGCCAATGATGTGGATGTGCTTGTCGTTGGTAAAAAGATTGATGAACTGCAGTTATGGGATGTAAGGTTGCGTGCAGTAAAGTTCTTGAATATGTACCATTGATCTTCTTAGCACGAGGAGAATTGAGTCTAGACACCATGTGCAATGTGACCCGGATGAATGCACCAGTGCCTGTTACACCTATGACTCTGTGGATTCATGTTGAGAAGTATATGCATGAGGATAGAACAGCACCCAGGACAGATATCTAGATTTGACCAGTGTTAAGGAATGCGAAGTCAGGGTGTGGTCCACCTCACCTGATGGGTAACTGGCATGCCCAATTGATAGCCTTGATGCTGCAAGTGACTGACACCACTGGAGCAAGCCCTGGCCCAAGTATCGATGATTATGTCTGCCAGTTCGCCTTTTCACAATATGTGCATCAAAGAAAACGAAAACTTAGAATCCACTGAAATGTCACTGACACTCATCCAGAACTAAAAGACAATGATTTTGGAACCATTCTTCACGAGTTTGGCCATGCTCTTGGGCTATTGCATGCCCACTCTGAGGTTTAGACATCTCCAGGAAGATACAGAGACAAGCTGGGGCCTACCCGCAAAGGACCAGGAGTGAACAGTTGGTGGAGGATGCATAAAAGGATCACTCTAAGCACTGTTATTGTCATGAGTGGAAAGTTTGATGGAGGAACTGTGAATACTCACGATCAAAGACTCAAGAGGCACAGGATAGTAGTAGTTGACTATCATTGTGATGGATGGCAGAGGGAGGTGGATCGGGGACTGGTAGACTCGGTGCTTTTGCTGGCTAGCGCCAAAGTTGATGGGGTCAGACAAGTCAGGACACTTGGCTACTCTTGTTTCTTCTCTGCACAGATAACAAGCAACACAAACATGCCGCCCTCACCCGATGCAGTGAGCAATTCTTGTTACCCCCTTTGACCCCCACTCTCAGGTAAGCAAGCCTGCGTGCACACACACTAAAGCTGTTCGTCGTGCTACTGATATTTGCTTGGATTTACGGCGATCAGGTATACTTATTCAAAGTTCAGGAATATTACAGGGGCATGAAGTTTCTGAGTCGATCAAGATCCCAACACCGACCCTTGACTGGGACCAATCCTCAGCACTCAGCGCCCACTCCGAGTCGTAATGCAAGTGTTGAAAATTTGCTGGTGGCCTGATCTGAGCCATGCTAATCCCAAACCTTCTCCCTCTCATCCTCAGTTACTGGTGGTACCCATATCACCATGTCTCAAAATTCTGGTGACTTCAATATTTTGATTTACTCTTTAAAGGCCATTTTTGAACAATAAGACAGGTAAACTAGTCGAGGTAGTGCTCCGACCAACCAGCAGCTTTCCTTGGTACTCATCCCAAAAACGACTCAGACAGCCTGCTGCCTGTTGAAGCAACCACCATTGTTGTGCATTCATTGTGCTAGAGAATGTCGTTAAGACTGTTCCTATGCACTGGATGGCACCATGGTAACGAACCTATGCTGGTATTGCACACTAACGCTGTTGCATCCCAGATACGTTTATAATGTCGCTTTCTCTCAAAGATGTTTCCATCCCCATCTTGAATGGGACCAACTGGCAGACATGGTGGCCCTCTATGAGTGCCTACCTCCAGTCAACCGGTTCTACTTGGGCCCTCGAGCTCTCTCACCCAGCGCCTCTCACAGCAATGAGCAACAGCAAGGACCAAAGCAACTGGATAATGTGGGCCAAGGCCAATGACCAGATGCTTGGGTCGATAAAGATGAGACTGTCGGAACCCATCCAAGCAAAGCACATGGCCCTTATGGATGCAGCCTCACACATGAAGGCCCTTCATGATGAATACGCTACGCCTGGTCTTTCCAGCATGTACGCCATCTTCAAGGAGATCCTCGAGCTCTTGATCCCATCCTCCTCTCATCCTGCCCCTGCCCTTGACAAGGCAGCAAAGCTCTTCATGAGGTTAAAGGCGGCTAGCTACAAAGTTCCCGCTGGCATCCAGGTGATGCTGCTCTTGAGCAAGCTCCCTTCCACCATGGATGTCGTCCTCCAGATGATGATCCAAGCCAAGGACATGGCTGGCAAGCTAAAAAGCCCCACCATCGACAAGATCCACAAGGCTGCGGTCCTGTCATGGGACCAGTGCCTTCTCAGTGGCAAGGGGAAGCAATCTGCACAGGCCAATAAGATTTTGGCCGTAAAGCAGAAGGGTAACGACCCTAAATTCCAACAGCAGCAGCAAGGGGAAACTAGCGCTGAAGGATCTGGGAAGAAAACCCGGCGAGGCAAGCAGAAAAGCAAGTCGCAGGACGACCACGCTCACATCGCCTCCCCCGCCATTATCACCTACACAGGTGGTAAAGAGTGCACGGTTGATCCCTGCACCGTTGCGCATTGATCCCCCCAGGCGTACCAAGGCTCCAGCAGTCCCCCTGCTGATACCCACATCCAAGAGGCTTTTACCCTTGCCCATTGTCTTGAGATCCAGCTGTCCTCTGAGACAATTAGGAAGCTTGACAAGGAAACAAGAACGGATACCCGTCATGACTGCATCTGGTATAATCTACGTTGAAGGAACAGGTCGAGTACTTGTGCATTGGGAAGACTCTAAAAGGTCTCCCATATCATGTCACTTCATAATGTGGGCTTAATACCCCAATCAGAAGTCCGCCTTGTCTCCCTGGGTCAACTACTTACCTGTGGTGCAAAAGTCCATGGTGATGATCAGAAGATTACAGTGACTTATGGTGATGGCACTATACTTGCCCCATTTACTCCTGGTCAAGTTGGTCATGGTTTATACATGATTGAAGCATTACCATTGAAAGGACAACATGCCCACATGTCAAGGACCATCACATATGACATCCTTCATAAATGTTTAGGTCACCCCTTAAAGGAGGTTCTTAGACATGCCAAGAAGCACATCAAAAGTCTACCTGATGTTGAGATTCCACAGGAGAGCTCCATCTGTGATGGCTGTGCTAAAGGTAAACTTCCTAACTGGAGTTATCCACCTACTGAGCGACACACTACACATGCATTTGAATTGATTCACTCGGACATTAAGTCCTTTCCCATTGAATCATACCATCGGTATAAATACATCATCACCTTCTTTGATGACTATACCTCTATGGCGTGGGTCACAACGTTGCGCACTAAAGATGCTGCACTAATGGCCATTCGACACTTCCTGAAAATGGTGTCCACACAATTTGAGGCAAAAGTCTTAGGATGGATGTCTGATGCTGGGGGAGAATACAAGTCCAAAGCATTCAATGACATGCTCAAGGGGGAGGGCATACACATTTTTCAAAGCGCCCCTCATACTCCACAACAAAATGGTTGAGCAGAACAATTTATGCATACTATTATGGACAAATCTGAAGCTATGCAGCATGATGCCTGCATTCTGGATAGTTGGTGGGAATTCAGTATTTTACATGCAACCCACATCTACAACAGGACACCGCTGCGTCGCCATAACTGGCACACTCCTTATGAGTTGCTACACAAGCAGCAGCCGCATGTAGCCCATCTTCGCATTTTTGGGAGTGCCACATATGTGCATATCCCTGAAGATGTGCGGGCTAATAAAATGGCCCCTAAGTCCAAACTTATGGTGTATCTGGGTGTAATACCAGGAAACGGGTCAAATTTCCTATTCATGCATTCCCCCAACAATGTCCTATTTACTTCAGGACACACTATTTTTGATGAATCGAGATTCCCCCACTGTGCATCACATCGCATGCAATCTGCTGCACCACCTGTGCCTACTGTTGCCGGTGAGCATGAGCCTGTACAGGCAATACCTCCGCCCCCTGCAGACGATGACTATCAACCCAGTCAACACGCTCCGTGAGTTCCTACTCCTCCACCCATCCCTCCTCGCACACCCTCACCTTGCCCAGTACCGCCCCCTCCTAGTGCACCTAAGAAAGGTAAAAGGGGAGCACCACCAGTGATCCCTCCTGCCCCAGTGTGCCCCCAACGTGAGCGCCATATGCCTGTCAGGCCCATCAGGCCCAGCAACATTTATGGGGATGATAAGCATCCTGTAGAGCAAGTGAAGGAGATTGAGCGCAAATTGCGCTGGCAAGACACAGTTAGGGAACCTGGTCCATCTTAACAGAGACAACCAGAGCCTGAGTCACCTCAAATGCCAGGCAACCTTCCCAAACACAGTGCACCACCCACTCCCGCCGAAGCTCCTGAATTTGACAGTGAAGCTGATGTCGAACAATTATGTCGTGAAGGGGGAGCTGGATTGGCTGCATTTTTGATGTCTAAGGCAATACCCCAAGCACTGGTTTCTGCAGAAACTAAGCCACTACGCGAATGGACATACAGGGACATTCAGACACTACCCGCTGCAGCACAAGAGGAATGGAAAGCTGCTTGTTGACACAAGCTAGAATACTTTGCAAGCAAAAAGTCTTTGAACTGGTTGACCCCCCGAAAGGGCGTAAGGTTATTGCAAACCAATGGGTCTTCGATCAGAAACCTGATGGTCGTAAACGTGCACGATTGGTTGCAAAAGGTTTCTCTCAAACAGAGGGAATCGACTTCAACCAAATCTTCTCCCCAGTTGTAAGGTTTGAGACTGTGTGACTTATGCTTGCACTCACTGCCTTAGAGAACTGGCATATTGAAGCACTCGATGTAAGAAGTGCTTACCTTTATGGAAAGCTAAACGAGGAAATCTACATGAAACAACCTGAAGGCTTCACAGTCCCAGGACAAGAGCACAAAGTGCTCCAACTCTGTTGTGCCCTGTATGGCCTTAAACAAGCTGGACTAGCCTGGTGGGGAACTCTTAATGAGTCCATGAAGGAACTCGGCTTCGAACATCTGAAGTCTGATGCTGGTATCTTTTTATACCAGAAGAAAGGCACCAGAGTAGTGGTTGCCATAGTCTATGTTGACGACGCCCTATTCTGTGGTCCTGATAAAGCCATAGTTGCTAAGGTAAAAGCTGCATTCATGCACAAGTGGGAATGTAGAGACCTAGGCCCTGAAAAGGAATTTCTACACATGAGAATCCACCGGACTGGCAGCAAAATCATGATTGATCAATGCACCTACCTTGAAAAAGTCCTTGAGCGATTTGGAATGCAGAATGCCAGAGTTGCTCCCACTCCTCTTCCACAGGGATATTACCCTCTTGACTATAACAGCCCAGTTGACCCAGAACTGTGATCTCACTTCCAACAAGTGATCAGATCCTTGTTGTACATTACACTAGGAACCAGACCAGACATAGCTTATGCTGTGACCGCCCTATCTTGGCATGTTGCCAAACCCTTGTCAGAGCACCTCCACAAGGCACTCTATATATGCCGGTATCTTCTTGGTACCCGCTACTATTCCCTTGTTTTTGATGGAGCCTCTCAGGCTGGCATGATTGCATATACCAATTCCGATTGGGCATCCAATCCTAATACCTGTTGCTCTCGGACTGGCTGGTTTATTAAACTAGCAAATTGCACCTTCAGCTGGCAGTCGCGCCAACAACAGCACATTGCTTATTCTTCTACAGAAGCTGAATACATTGCACTGTCTGATTGTAGCAAACAGGTGGTTTGGTTGCATTCCTTGATGGAAGGACTAGGATACAAGTTACGCCCAATACCCATATGTGGCGATAACCAAGCATCAATATTCATGGGATCAAACCCTGTTACTGAAAAACGTAACAAACATGTGGACATCAAATGGCATGGCGTTAGGGAGTTCATCCGTGAAGGACTACTTATATTACTTACTAGTAGTAGTGTAGTGTACCATATATGGAAATAGTCACACGCTCCATGTAGTATATAAGTTAGAACTCAGTCGTCTGAGTTAGAATAACATCTTGTGTTCTTACCACAACCATTGCTTGCAGCAACACCCTTCAACCCTTGGTGAGTGTCAGGTATTCCTCTACCTTATCCCTGTTGCTTCAACAGCCCATTCGAGCACAACTGTTCGTCTCCCACTCCCACCATGTCCTTTTGAGCCTGATCACTTGTCTCTGACCCAACCATGTCAATTCAAGCACAACTGCTCATCTCCCACCCAACTATGTCAACTAGAGTGCAACTTCTTGTCTCTCACCTCCATTGTGTCAATTTGAGCATGACTGCTCACTTCCCACCTCCACTGTACCCTCTCAAGCCTGATCACTCATCTCCAACCCAACCGTGTCCATTTGAGTGCAACCACTCGTGTCCCACCTCCACCATGTTATTTCAAGCCCAATTGCTTGTCTTCGATCCAACCGTGCCCATTCAAATGCAACCACTCGTCTCCCACCTGTACCCTATCTTTTCAAGCATGATCACTCATCTCTGACCAAACTGTGTCCATTTGAGCACAACCACTCATCTCCCACTTTCACCATGTCCTTTCAAGCCTGATCACTTGTCTACAACCCAACCATGTCTATTTGAGCACAACCACTTGTGTCCCACATCCACCATGTCATTTTGAGCCCAATTGCTTGTCTTCAATCCAACCATGCCCATTCAAGCACAACTGCTCATCTCCCACCTGTACCCTATCTTTTCAAGCCTGATCACTTGTCTCTGACCCAACCATGTCCATTTGAGCACAACTGCTTGCTTCCCACCTCCACTGTATCCCTCTCAAGCCCAACCACTCATCTCTGACCCAACCATGTCCATTTGAGTGTAATTGCTTGTCTCCCACTCTACCAGACCTTTTCGAGCCTGGGATATAGTGGTGTTCAATATAGTGCTACATTGGTCTCTGTAGCAGGTTTGTGGTACAAAAGGGAAAGACTATAGGCTCTACAGGTACTATTTAGTCTACGATGTGCTTTACCATAGTTTGTTTGTGATGTTGAAGTTGTTTGTCAACTACCAGTACATTTTTACTGCCCCGTACCATACAAAAAGGATTTATGATGATTGGGAATGACAATGGTATTGACGACACATGGGAACTGTTGTCTGAAATATATATTTCTGCCAATCAAACCTACCCTTATAGGCCCTTGTATCCAGGTTGGCAGTTCGAAGTGGCCATCATACTGACAAATGTTGATAATATGTACAAAAATGTCACATCTGTGTCAAGATTATCAGGTCAGTTCCACATTGTGCAACTGACCTACCCTTTTAAGGACTTATAAGACATTACACAAAATACAGATATTGGACAGTATGTAAGGGGTTTATAAGGGGTTTATAAGATGTCTGTACTTTTCCTGATGCTAAAAGGACTCAATAGCTGCTATGGAATGTGAAGGTGGCGAGGTCATGGAATGGCAGTCACATCACAGAAGCAAACCAGATTCCCTTAACCCCAATTTGAGACAATTGATACTATGTGTGCTTTCTATGTCTTACAGTAATGTTGGCCACACATCATGATGTATCATAGCCTTAGCACCTGACATAATCATTGGCCTGAGAAACCCTCACCCTTACCCTTGTGCACTCAGGTTGAAGTCACCCTACCCTTTGCAGTAGTCTTGATAAAACTTTATGACATTGGATTTTTCCTTTCCCCTGAGTCTCTGGCCCACCAGGATGCCTCCTGCATCCATTCTCTCAGAAACATTTACTGCAATGCCCACTCTACTATATCAGCAGCTTCCATCCAGACACTCTCACTGCTATCCCCCAGCCATTTGCACCAGAAACTCATCACAATCCACACCCCCCATCAACGGTCCTATAACTTCATCTGCGCGATTCACAGCGTGTCCTACATCCCAAACAGAAAGGCTCAACAGGGCTCTTAGCACAGATAATAGCACCCTTGTCAATGATGCCATGCCACCCAAGAAAGGCATGCGGCCAACACCTGATGTTAGTAATGAAGCGACCCTTAGTACACCCTCTTCTATCAAGCCTGCTCCTACAATCAATGTAGATTGTTGCCTCACAATCATCCAAGTACTTCAAGATTCATTCTTTGAGACTCAAGTCAGTGCTATGGGACCTCGATGCCATCATTTTGCAATCTTACGACCTCACAGACTTTTAATGATGTGACCCCTGAGGAGTTCCAATTCATAGCATATGAGTGAAGAAATCATCTATACCCCAAGCAAGTTTTCATTGTATCAATCAGTAGCGACTAACCCACTTTCCCCCTCAGACTTCTCTACAACCACAAGCTCCTTTGGATCATTGCCATGTCTCCCCTCCCTGCTCACAAATGCCCTCCTACATTCTTCACAGATTGTGTTAGGGCTCTCATGATGCCCTATTCCCATCCCGGTGTTACACTGCAGTTTCGTCCAAACTCAGTGATTCAAGGTCAATGGCCTGGCGAGGTTGTTACTCCCAATTTTTGTCTTGACATTTAGCCACACCATGAACTTGGATTTGCTGTTTGGGTTGGGGAGTGTGCCTTTACTCAAACCTGTGCTGATGCAGAAGCCCAGTCAACAGGATTTCAGCCATGTGATCTTCTCTCAACCTCGACTCCCAGAAATGGCATTCAGACCAACTGGCTTGGGTGACCAGTCAATCACAACTCTACATCCTACAATCATCGACCATGTCACTTGGGTTAGCATCAAGGCAGTTGATGTATTTGTCTTCCTCCATGGAGATGATGGCAGGTTTAGCTTTAAAATTGAAGAAGGAAACCTGCTTGCTGCGCATGGGGTAAGTACAGCCCATACTTTAGAATACATGTACTGAACAGATGCAGATGTTGCATCCCGTTATGGCCATGCAGAATGTCAAATCATTGCTTGACATTGCATCTAAACAGCTTCTCTGTCATATTGCTGATACAGTGGAAACACATCACAATGTCAAACATGTGCACTCCCTTCATTGTGCCATGGAGGCCATCAGATTCCCAGTCAATTGGACCCTTTTCTTGGAAGAGATCCAACTGGCCTTGTATGCCACTGCCCTCACATGTTACACTTCATCCTACAATGGAGAAAATGTCTCCAAGTGAAGGGAGTCATCCTCCTTAGAGGCCGGTCCTTTGAACAAATGGCCTACCCCTCCGCTACAGCCTTTGAACCCAGGTGGTTCACAAAAGAAGTCAGGATGGTGTAACGCACAGCGTAGTAGTGACGTAGCATGCTGCGATACAAAGAGGAGTTCACGCGTGGAGAAGTGAGAGTGAGTGGCGAGTAGAGGAATCCTCGAGGAGTGATGCTGAGCTTCGAGACGACGTGAAGCCTAAGCTGGTCTCACCTATCTAGGAACGTCGCTAGACTTGGTGGTCACTAGAAACTACACTGATATTGCGTAGAACTAGCTTAGGGAAAATACAGGAGGGCGAGAGAGTGCCCTTATATATGGTAGGCCCCTTCTAAATAAGGAAAGGATGTGCAGCATCCGCAGTAGCTAAAGTATGACTTGATGTGCAGCAAGTAAGTCACGGTGAGTCAAGACGAGTCATAAAGAAAGGCTATGCCGCAGGCGATGAAGTCCGAATAAGGCAACTGCGGCGGAACGGGAAGTAAGTCTAAATATGGTAAGGGCGGGGCGCCGTGTGAGACAGAATGGGAAGAGAGATCGGGAAACATATCTGGTATAATGGAGGACGACTCCATTACGAATACAACCGCGTACGATGGAGTGAATGAGACTAGAAGACGAGTGAATGAAAAGTGTAATGGAAAAAGTGTACCCCCTCGTAAACCGTAACAGATGGAAGAAGAAGCAGAAGGGATGTACGGAGGCAAACACTGTACCCAATCATCAAGACCTTCAAGGGTCCTAGTATGATGACCCTAGTAGTATGCATGCACTGGGCGGTAACATTTCGAGTGGTCAGTTTTTTAATCTCCATGTACCTTGTGTTGTAGGAATCCCCGTTGTATTGAATTGATACTTTGGCCACCATTGGCTGCGATTCAAGTCACAAGGCGTCAGATATGTGCTCACACATGTTATGTAAATAACAACACCCTCCAGGATGCTCATACCATCACTAGTCAAATCCCTCAGGCAGTGCTAATAATCTGGGACAAATAACCCCCCCCCCCCCCCCCCCCCTAAAGTCATGTGTGTCACACTAGACTTTGGCTCTCTGGTTCCCACTTTCTCTGGTTCCTCAAGACTACCATCATCCTTGGAATCCCTCAGTTCCGTGCTGTGGGATCCCTATCGTCACCAGGGACTTTGACTCCCTTGGTGGTGGACCCAGAGACTTTGATTCCCTGGGTCCCTCTGTCTCTGGTTTCTCAAGCTGCGTCTCATACCACCATCGTCCCTGAAATCCCTCAGTTCTGCACTGTGGGATCTCTATTGCTATCAGGGATTTCGACTCCCTCGGTGGTGGTCCCAGAGACTTTGGTTCCCTCTGTCTCTGGTTCCTCGAGCTACAGCTCATACTGCCATCATCCCTGGAATCCCTCAGTTCTGCGCTATGGGATCCCTATCACTATCAGGGGCTTCAACTCCCTTGGTGGTGGTCCCAGAGACTTTGGTTCCCTCTGTCTCTGGCTCCTCAAGCTGCATCTCATACTACCATCATTCCTGGAACCAGTTGTGCACTGTGGGTTTTTCATCGCAGCCAGGGACCTCGAGTCCCAAGCCTGTGAACTCAGAAATTTTGACTCCCCGGATCCCTTGATGTGCTGTGGGATCCCTGTTGCTGCTAGGGATGTCAGTCTCTCATTTTGACCTCCAGCTGTTCCTCAGGTGCTATGAGGCAGTGAAGCAGTGTGCTGCTGATTCCCTCCTTTCCTGGGGTGTCAAGTCCAGGCATGCTCTGCTCTCTAAGCAAGTGTGAGAAGTTGGGGACTCCAAGATCAGGCAGTGGACTTTCTCACTGAAGCATGAGACATGGAGCTTGTTTGCTGCACATGATGGCCTCCCAGACTTGCTGGTGCTGAATGGCTAAGTGAGGACCACAGAAGGCTGCCATCACTTTTCTATCTTCCGCTGCCTTTGCACCCTGTTCCTGTTCTGGCAGAAGCTGGACTACGGCATGTTCCCTCATTTTTGTTCCCTGCAACTCTAAATCTCATTTCCAAATTCTGTTGTTTGGGTCCTGCTTCAGGACTTGATCCTGTCCCTCTTGCCACTGCCTCATGTTGAAAAACACAGCAGGCAAGGTCACCACGAAATCTTATGACTATTCAGAATTCAGGGGATATGGCGCTGGGCCATAAAAATGAAGAGGCACAGTTGGACCCTCTGCAGAACCTGATGTCCCTTCATTGCTCTGACTGCAACCTCACATTTCAAACCATTGCAGCCCGACATCATTATTGCTGGAGTCAACACTCCACACTTCCCCCAATCTCTGTGGCTGGCAGGGAACATACCATTGAAAGGAAGAATGGGAAGTTGTGATGCCCTGTTGATCAGTGCCAGCGTTTCTATGCGAGCAGGGAGGCATTCCTCAAACATGTCAAGACAGCGCATGGAATCAGCAGTAAGTCACCAGAAGCATCACCTGCGCTGACAGGTTCATCTCAGTGCACCATCCGGAGCAGAGGTGAGTCCCACACTTTTGTTCTTCCTGAGCACATAATCATTCATCCCTCTCCCAGAGAGAAAGATGCCAGAACATTCTGGAGATCGAGGTGGCAATGCTCTTTCACCTGCAGTGTCCAGCACTACATCTAAGGGGGGTGACTCTCTTGCCCCGCTGGAAGTTGGTGAGATAATGGTGCCCACTTCCTGATGAGAAATATGGATTCTGATTAGTATCCCTGTTGACACTCACCAACATGATGTCGAGGCCACAGAGGTGGGGGAGTCTGCTGCTGGTTGCTCAAGGATTGTTCGGCTTGGGGTGAGTGTAGATGGTACTTCTTGAAATCATCGTGAGGGTTTTAACCAAGTCTTGTCCATCTCACAGGAGGTCAGCTGGCAGAGGAATTGCCTCCAGGGACTCCTCATACAGCTGGTGATGATCTTATCCACAGCTCTATGGTGGGAATCAAGGACGAGGGGGGCATAGGAAATAGGTGTCAACTTTCGAGTGCGCATCCGCTTGGCTGTCCAAGCTGCTTGGCATAGGAAATCAGAAGCCTGTGCCCATCCAAGGAGCGGCTACTGTGCTTGCCAAGTCTTTGAATGCAGGGGTGCTTGCCACCCTAATCTCAGATGCAGTCACTGATGGGGTCACGAGGAAGCTGGAGGCCATCGGCCTCACTGCAGAGAAGATCAAGAGGCTTGGCAATCTGGAGGAATTGGAAATGGCACTGTTTGATGCACCAGGCAGCATCTCAGAAGTGAGCTGCCCCCTCACAGATATATGCAAGCTGCCAGCCATCAGCCTTGTGGGAAAAAATGTCAACAAGCTCACAATCCAGCAGGGAGAAGCCCCATCTCTTGCTTCAGGTGACAGCTCGCAGGTGGCTAGGGTGCCTGTTCAGTCGTGCAGCAGCTCAGACACCTCAGAGATCCCCTCCTCTTCACCCTTCACTGATGATCCATTTGACTCTTCCACATGGAATACTGAGAGCAATCAGCAAGGTTCACTTTCTGGCTTGCAAACGAGCAAAGATCAGCTGGAATGCCTTGCAGAAAGGCAGTTGTTGCTTGGTGAGATGCAATAGTTCGGCATGTCATCAGGTTTGCCTATGAAAATGCACCCATTCAACACACTGCCATGATTTCACTCCTCACCACTGCAATCCTCTGGGCAATGGAAGAGGGCTATGCCAGAAGAGGAAATCTCACTGCTGAAGAAGAAGGTGTGGTATAGTGAAGTTAATTGCAAAAGCAATGAGTCTGAGGGCTTGAGCCCTGATGGAAAAATTCAGGTAGTTGCAAGACATCCCTCATTGCTGACAAGTAACTGATGATCATTAACCTTCATTTAGTCACCGGAAGTTGCACATTGGGGCGGTGGAGACTACTCAGAGTACCCTTTGCCTTTCACATCGCCTCCATGTGGCCACCACTAGATGTTACCCTGCCTGAGCCACACAAAAGACAGCATGTGAAGCAGGTTGGTACGATGCAGAGCATTGTTTCACCCTGAATTGACAAGATGCCTGCCAGAAAACCCCCCAACACCCCTCTGACACTGTGCTGGCACCTTTAAAGCCCATGCAGCCTGCTTCCTCGCCTCTGCATAGTTTAGATGGTTCCCTGCCGCAGGCAAGCCAATCTAGGCAAGCAAAGGCAGCCCATTTGGAGTGTACACAAAGATTGAACAGGTACATGCCTAGGCTGCAAAGCAAGTGCATCTTCCATTTTGTGCTGGAAAAGGAGCTGGTACCAGATCATTTTCCCTTGTGCCAATATATGTGGCATGAATCTCATGGTAATTATGTGGCCTTCAGGCGGTCATTTGTTTTCACCAAGTTCGAATATTGCTACTCCTGTGGAGCTCCACAAGATCAGCAGAGGTCTTTGATCATTGTTATATGACTCGTAGTGCAGAGAGAGAAGCCAGGTTTGGGCAAAGGTGCGAAGCACCTCCTGGCCATGATCTGAGAGAACCTGGTGGGCCCGAGTGTTAGCTGCATGGGCAGGCTGGGAAAAGCCTCACACGCAGCTGGTTGTGGGCGAACGGTCTTGGTGAATGTAACAGCAAAGGTCCAGCAGGGCAATTCTGAGGGGCCTAGAAGGTCCCAGAAGAATCACAGGGTGTGGTGGGTGGGCAAAAAGAAAGGAAAAGGTCAGTGTGTGGCTGGTAGGCTGACTGGTGAGGGAGCAAAAGAGAGAGAAGCATGGCATCACAGCCACTTGCGCAAAGACATAATTCTATTCCTACTCGTGTACTCACACTACTAGAATAGCTATCTTTGATTGTCGTTATATGACTTGTAGTGCAGAGAGAGAAGCCGGGTTTGGGCAAAGGTGCAAAGCACCTCCCAGCCACAATCTGAGAGAACCTGGTGGGCCTGAGCATCAGCTGCATTCCCCAACTGTTAGGACAACCTGACCTGACGAGATGACACTCAGATCCCAGGTGCTAGGAGGGCAGTACTCACAGGATGCTAGATTAGTGAACTGGTGGCATGGCAAGTCTGGTGAACTCGAATGCTGTTTTGGGTGGCATTGACTGCATGTAAGGGGCTAGGATTTGGTTGTGTTTCCTGAGGTAGAGTTGGAAGGCGTTGCTTGCCCATCTGCCCTTGACTTTCATGATGTCAAAAGGAACTCCTTGAAGGAGGTATTCGAGGGTGGCTCTGACACAAATCCCATGACCATGCATGCAGTTAAGCCCCGCTGCATGAGTGAGCTTATTGAGGTGGATGATGAACACTTGTCACATTATTGGCCAGTAGCCTTTCATTGTCTTGTAGGCGAATAGGGGGCCATCAAGGGGGGGGGTTATTGATGTTGATGTGTCTGTTGAATGCATCTAAGGGGTCTGGGGGCCCATTTTGTCTTGCCCATGGACCTCTTCACCTGTGGAGCTGGCTTTGGTGCGTGGGAGAGCGAAGACTTTGGTATGTATGTAAGCTATTATGATCTGTGTCGTCACGCACACCTCCATGGGTGATGTGTTTCAGGGGGTTGAAAGTGTTGAGCCTTTGGAGTGTGAACTCGCCCATGTGTGCAGCTGTGTAAAAGATGGTGGTGAGGCAGGCGAAAAATGCCATGTCAAACGGATCAGTTTGGTTGATCTTGCCCTTGATGAGGGAGATCATCTGGGTGGTCATGGGTTTGCGCTTATCCTGCTTGACCGCTGGTGGGGCGAGTTTCATTGCACCTTTTAGCAAGGTATTTACTTGGTCCTTGTGCAGGACCCATGGCAACCCGTAGGGCGTGTGCCAGCTTGGACACCATAGATATAGTTGTGTATAGCTTTTCCTGATAGAGAGCCTGCAAGAGCTGAGATGAAAGAAGATCTGAGCGCTGCCTTGGCGGGTGCTCATTCTCTCTCTGAGATCTCTCTGCTATCACAGAATATGTGATAGATAAGGAGGCCTGCGCCATATGTAGCACAAGTACTTTCTGCCCATCCTTGCAAGGTGACTGTTTTGACTCTTTCCTGAAGTTCGAGAGCTGCTGGGGAATTGATGAAGGCACGTGAGTCGGGATGGGGCAGCCACTTCCCTAAACGGTCCTTGGCTGTGCAGTGAGGTCGAAGCTCTGAAGGTGCTGGTGTAAGATTTATTGGATATGGGAGAATAGCCTTGGTGCAGTGTGCGCTGTCTGGCTCAGTGTTGTTGCGGGAACTTTAGTTGGGTAATGAGCACAAATTTGTGAGGTCGATGTTAGATGCAGAGCATGTCGCACTTGAGGTCATTGAAGTCAAGGATGTAGTCCTGGATTTCTTCGGGTATGGGGATCCACAGGAGTAAATGTTTGGTGGAGGGATACTTCCTGCAAGACAGTCCATCAGCTGGGTTGTCTGCACTGGGGACATATTTTGCAAAGACCCGACACAGAGGGGATGCCAGGAGGGCATGTATTCTCCTGAAGGTAGCGTTGGTGGGTGAGTTTCAGCTGCATCCTTTTTTCCAGCCATCGACAACTCCTTGGTTGTCACAATAAACTGTGAATGTTGTGCTGACTGGGTTGAGTGTGAGCAGGGCGTGAGTGAGTAGTTCAAAGGCAATGCTTTCTGCTCCATTGTGATGCCAGTGCTTGCAGAGCCTCCATGTGTGCCACCTGTCACTGATGATGATCGCCAGGCTGCAACTGGTGCTGGCATCTGAAAAGGCTAGATGGTCAACTGTGAGTGTTACATAGAGGGTGGTGTGGAATTGGGATGGGAGGTTTGGACTCGAGTGCATGCAGCCACCAGCGCAGTTCATCAACTGTGCCACGTGGCTGCCTGCGTGGCATGAACAGGTTATTGCTGAAAATTCCCAGCATCGACTGCAGTGATATGAGGTAAGCACTGCCCTCCGGGATGACTAACGATGCATGAGACAGGCATCTGTGTAATTTCTTGACTTGCTCAAGTGTGTGAGCTGTAGTGCGTAGCCATTCATGTATTGCATCCATGTACTTGGTCTGCTTTGTCACCGTGAGGCCAACTGTTTTGTTCTCAAGATCCCATATAAAGCTTATGAAAGTAGGTGTCAAGGAGAAAGGGGTGTCCTTGGAAGGTTCCCAGGGAATCCCGAGATAGTCAGTGATGTGGTTGATGTGCCTAAAGTCATATGCATAGTCCTCTGAGTCTGAGTTCAGGTCTCTGACTAGCTGGGTGCAATCCTCAGTGAACTCTTCATGGTTACCATCCACCAATAGCTCTCCTTTGAACCACCAGTGACCATTGTCTTTGAGTTTCCCACCTTGTTCAGCAATGATGCATGCTTTTGTTTGGCGCATCCTGTTGTAATTGGCTATGGTGTCACAGGGTAAGCATATGAAGAAATGGTCATCTACCCAGGCAACTATTGGTCCTATGCCTGCAGCTCGCATAATGTCTAAGCCACCATCTTATATGAACCCATAGGTTCCTGCTGAGGGCCCATAGCCAAAGCATAAGCAAGTGTCTACTACGAAGAGTGCTGGTTCATTAGTGGTGCACACGACAAGCACTGGCCACTGGGAAGGATGTAGCGGTATTGTTTGATAAGCCTCAGCCACATCCCTAGTTGCTCCTTGGCTTCCTCGCGGCAGGGAGTGGATTGGGCTACATGTGGTGTGAAAATTGCCCCATTCGCAAGGGAAAAGGGTGGAGTTAACCTGTGAATTGATTGAGGGTGCTTCGTCCGGCTGGTGTGAATTAGGGTATGAGAGGTTCTGTATAAGTCGGAATTTCCCTGGTTTTCCCGGCTTAGGTACTATATTTAGCGGCAAGGATTGGAAAGGTCCAATGAGCATCTTGAGTGTGTCTCAGGTGAAAGGTCCTATGTACCGTTGTTTTGTGAATTCTTTGTGCAGTATTTTGTCAAAATTGTTATGATGTACATTGATGGATGGATTATTGGGTGGAGTGAACCACTGGGTTATGGTGGGGGCTCTTACTTGGAAGCCATGGATTAACTGTTCAGGTAGGGTAGGGTATTTATGTGAGAGGTTGAATGCTATTAACAGGTCTCACCAGCTGTCCGCCTTGTAAGGCGTCATTGCCCTACTTTGCCGATGAGCTAGTAGAGTGTTGGCAGCGGGGACATTCTTGGGCTCTGTGGTTGGTATCTCCACAACCTGAGCACTCATGGTTGTGACCTTGGCTTGAGCACCCTTGGGGTCATTGGAAGTCCCAACAGAGGACACACCCATTCTTATTGAGTAGGCATCCTTGCTGGTCGCATGTACAGTAGGTAGGTCCCGAATTGTCCCAGAGGAACAAAATATTGCAGACAGGGCAATCGGGGCGATCCTCATGTCTGCCAAGGCACTTTGGGCAGACTGGGGCAACTTTGTTGTTGCAAAAGGGTCGACACTGCTTGTTGTCTTAGCTGCAGCTGCGTCATGGTGACCTTTCTCTAGAGTGTGACCTGCGACACAGTGGGTGAGGGCCTCTTGCGGAGGTAAAGTGTGGCGAGGCAGACCATGAGGGTCACTGGCGTGCCTCTTGAGTGAACTGATGCCCACGGTCCATTGGCTGGAATCTATTGGACCATGCTTGATCCATCTAGATTGGTGGAGCTGAGATATTGCGTGAACAGCAAGGGTGGTCACAATAAAGCAGCAGCGATGATTTTGGTGATAGGGGTGAAGCAGCGGTGATTCACGATATGGTGATAAGAGGGCAGCAGCAATGATGTTAGCAGTGGTGATAGCAGTAGCAGCAGCATTGGAAAGTTATAGTTTTGAGTGTAATAAATGTTGTGTGGTTGAAGTCGATGTAGGCATGGGAAGTATAGGTTAGCTCTGGGTGAAGCTTGCATGATTGGGAATATACCTGCTCAAGGTTTGCCTGAACTTCTCTGGAGTCTAACTCATGTGCTATTTTGGTGAGGAGATCGTTTATGGCTGCAATGTTGTATGCTTTGCAGAGAGCAAGCTTGTTGTGCCAGTCCGTGCATGCTCTCAATGTGTAGAGCAGCAATGCTTTCTCCCCTCATTCTTCTTCCTCCCACATGGTGTGGTTGTCTAGGTTGTGGAAAAACCAGTTGAACGAATCAATGGTTTCGTCACCCCACTTCGCATTGTTGATGGCTGTGAGGAAGAGATTCTTGGCATACATGAATTCGCTGTATGTGAGCTGGTGGTCAAGTTTCACATTCTTGGAGGCTGTGAGGGAACCAGCTGGTCGTACTGTAACCTGGCCTTCCTCTGCTTTGCTGACTGCAAGAGTGTTGTTCTTGTCTGCCTGCATCAGCAAACCTACATTTTTTCTGGGTCATTGAAATCAATGACAAGACTGACAGGCCTAAATGGCCTAATCAATGATAGATTGACCTAACTGACTGACCTGATTTACTAACAAGCTGATAAGCTAATTTATTGAATGGACTGGTTGACTAACTATTTATCTAGCTGACAAATTGACAAACCTGACACACCTGACTGACTAATCAACTGACCAACTGATGTGACTGACAGAGATGACTAACTGATCAGCTGATGGGCTGATGGGCTGAATTGGCTGATTGAATGACAACCTGACTGACTGATAGACTGACATGACTGGTTGACTGGTTGACTGACTGACTGATGGGATGACAAGACTGACAAGACTGACCAGATGATTAATTGATTGACTATCACTAGTGAATTGACAAGCTGATATGCTGATAGCTCTGAGAATGCTGATAGCAATGAATTACTTATGAATGATAGCACTGATAGCATACTGTCAGTCAAGTCGGACAGCTCAGCAAGGTCATTGATTTTGATAACTCAGAAAAAATGTAGGTTTGCTGATGTGTCTGACTGTGCATGCGGCTTCCCGCAACCCTTCTCTGGTAAAGTACCACAAAGGTACATGTTTGCATGCTTCAATACATTTGATTGCGTAGTCTGCCAGCCTAGCTGTGAGGGTGGTGGCGATACATGCATCTGGGTCAAATGTGATGGGCTGTAGGCCTGCTGCTGGTGCTGGGTCTGCAGGCTGTGCTGCTTGCACTCAATTTCCTCTGGCAGCATCTCCTTCAGGTGATGGATCTTGGTTGTAAGGCACAGCATTAGTGTGCTGCGATACTAAGGTACTAAGCTCAAGCGAGGACGAAGAAAGAGCAAGGGTACGAGAGAAGTTTGTAGTCCGAGTGCCAAGCTTCAAGACGATGTGAAGCCTAAGCGGTCTCACCTATTCAGGTATGAACTAATCACTCACTGAACTCAGTGGTCACTAGAAATCACACTGGTATTGCATAGAACTAGCTTAAAGGGAAAATATAGAGGGTGAGAGAGTGCCCTTATATACAGTAGGACCCATCTAAATAAAGTAATGGTGTGCAGCACCTCTAGTCAAAGTGAGTCACTAAAGTATGACTTGATGCGCAGCATAAGAGTCAATGTGAGTCATGACGAGTCAGAAAGAACAAGGCTATGCCACAGACGGTGAAGTCCGAATAAGGTGATTGCAGTGGAATGGAATGGAAGTCTAAGTATAGGTATAGGCAGGGTGCTGTGCGAGACAGAAACAGAGGAGAATCAAGAGATGTATCTGGTATAATGGAGGACGACTCCATTATGAATACAACTGCATACAGTGAGGAGAACGAGACTAGTAGTCGAGTGAACGAAATAGTAATGGAAAAAGTGTACCCCCTCAGTAGTCTGTAACATTACCCCCTTTCTACAGTCGAAGCACCTGTGAGACCTCTAATCTATATCTCCCTTGTTGACCTCATAGTCCATCAGGTTGTAGTTGTCAAGAGGGTTATGTCTAGTTGGGCATAACTCACTTGAGTGTCCCAACTCTCCGCAAAGTTGGCAATGACAATGAGGACAGTAGGCCTGTATATGTCCTGGGGTTGTTGTTCGACAGAAGGGGCATTCATAATGTCCACAATCAGCATGAAGATGTCCTCATTGGCCACAAGCAGCGGCTGAGGACAGGACAAGAGGGGGTGGAAGGCGTTGATGGGTCGGGAGGAGTATCCTGGCAATGGTGAGGGTGTTGCCGCAAAGTCCTTGTTATAACGATGGGAGGTGGGGAACAGAGTTGCCTGTTGTGGCTTTCCTCAATGTCCCTCAGGACATTTGCCCATAGCTCATGCTGAGGAGCTGGGTAGTCCAAATGAAATTGTCGCATTACCTTGTTTGAATTTATGAGGACAATGGGAGGGTGTCGGAGTGGCAGGGTGTTCTCGAGCGGGGAGTATGTGCTCAGGCTCTGGAGTTGGGGTCCCTCGTCCGAGGAGGGGTATGGTAGCAAGGAAAGCGAGGATGTTGGGGTGGTCTGTAGGGAGAGTGGTGAGAGATCTGGGAACAGTATCGCTGCTAAGTCCTGGAGCAGTACCAGAACTTCCGGCTCCAGGGTCATCGCTAGCTGTGGGAGGGTTTGGAGACAGGACAGGTAATGGTGCTGTGGATGTGGAGGTAGGGGTTGAGGGGGAGCTGGGGGTGACAGTGAAGTCATCATCCCAGATGGTTCATCTTGGGTTTCTGGCCCAGGTGTTCCCATCCCAGGGATGATCTGTGTTGTTGTCCAGGTAGTAAGTTTGTAGATGGGTGGGTAAGGTGTTGACGATGGGTCGCAAAACATGCATGAACAAGGGGGATGGGATTGTGGAGAGGACATTGGAGAACCCATGGTCATGGAAGGCATCAAGGATGGCATCTCTAGAGGCATGGATGGCCTGTTCCATGGCAGCGGCATAGACAGGCAGGGTCCCATCTGGAGGGAGTTGGGGGGGGAGTGTCCATCTGGTGGCGTATGTATGAAAGATGATTCCCAAAGATTGGAGAATCGGGCTGTCTCTATGAGGGGATATGCGCAATATGGCGCATGCGATAGTGGGGTTCTCCAACATGGAGGCAAAGAGAATTCGTCGGGAGCGGTCTGGGAGTCAGTGGATATGGACTGGTAGTTGGAAGGGTACTGCATTAAGCAATGAGGAGGACATCAAAAGTTTGGTGAGAATGGCGACAAGGATGGAGGAGCTAGGGCTCAACTCAAAAGCAAGTGAGGGATTGAGGTTTTTTAAGGAGGGAAGGTGATTGGATCCCTGGCCTTATATTCATTCAAGAGGTCCACAGCATGTCCTAAGTTGGACTCAGGTTCCCAGGTATTTTCAGAGGACAGGTATCCTTTCCACGAGACAAGATAGTGATGGTGTCGAGTGGAGCCCCAATGGGCTAAGATCTGTTCAATTTCAAATTCCTCTTTTCTGTCTATTATGTCTGGCGGAAGTGGAACAAAGTTTGGTCCATGTTCAGCAGTTTCCCAATAGGGAGTCAAAAGTGATGTGTGGAAGGCATTATGGATTTTCCATGTCTTTGGTAGTCGGAGTTTATATGAAACAGGTGAGATAACCTGTGAAATTTCAAATGGTCCCTCACGTCAAGGGGCTAGTTTCCAAGAGGGGTAGCAGAGTCTCAGGTTGCGTCCCTCAAGCCATACCTTATCTCCAACTGTCCATGGTTTGAATTTGGATGTGACTTGTTCATGCATGTATCGTTGCGCCTTTTCATGGGCAGTGGTGGCTGTTACGGTTTACGGGGGGGTACACTTTTTCCTTTACGCTTTTTCGTTCACTCGACCTTCAGTCTCGCTCTCCTCACTGTATGCGGTTGTATTCGTAATGGAGTCGTCCTCCATTATACCAGATACGTTTCCCGATCTCTTTTCTCTTCTGTCTCACACGGCACCCCCCCCTACTTTATTTAGACTTCCTTTCCATTCCGCCGCAGTCGCCTTATTTGGACTTCACCGCCTGCAGCATAGCCTTTATTTATGATTCATCATGACTCATATGCTGTGCATCAAGTCATATTTTAGTAACTGTGGATGCTGTGCATCCTTTCCTTATTTAGAAGGGGCCTACCATATATAAGGGCGCTCTCTCGCCCTCCTGTATTTTCCCTAAGCTAGTTCTATGCAATATCAGTGTAGTTTCTAGTGACCACCGAGTCTAGCGATGTTCCTAGATAGGTGAGACCAGCTTAGACTTCATGTCGTCTCGAAGCTCGGCATCGCTCCTCGAGGATTCCTCTACTTGTCACTCGCTCTCTCTTCATTAAACCCGCGAATCTCTTCTTGTATTGCAGCACGCTATGTCACTACTACGCTGTGCGTTACAAAAGAACTAGCTTTCCCCTTGTCCCTACTTTTACGTAGAGGACATTCCCCCTACCCACCATCTCTCGCCTAGGCAGGTTCAGAGTACCCTCCGACTCCGACTCCCCTCCTGAAACACCCACCGTGTCTCAACCTCGTTCTTCCCCCCGACTTCCCAGACTTTACCTCCTACCTGACGGTCACCCGTTCTATCTTGTCCTTCCGGATAGATTCTCCTCCTCGGAGTATATCGCGGTATACCAAGAATGTCAGAAGGCTCTCACAGAAGTCAACCAGTCTCAAGGATGGAACACCAACACTCTCCCCTCCGTCTCTGAATTAGCTGCCATCCCCCAGGCCTCTGTCGAATCCCCCATCCAAGAGGATCCTCCCCTTACTTTCCACGATCCTGACCCAGAACCGACTGGTGTAGAGACTTCCTACCCAGAACCGACTGCAGAGGAAGCTATTGATATTGACCCGGCTCTAGAAGACGACGAAATGGTATCTGAAATAAAGGCCGGCCTTCCCGAGGACTTCTCTGGGGAGGCAGAGGACACCAATAGATGGCTCCTAACTATGGACGCCTACTTCACTATCAACGACAAGGTGTTCATGGATAAGACCAAATCCCTTACTTTCCTTAACAAGATCAGTAAAGGCCATGGCAAGACCTTCGCTGAAGGATGGCTGATGAAATTGGGAAACGCCCATATCCCAAACAAACTAAAGACCTTTGATTGTATCAAACAGGCTTTCAAGACCGCTTTCTCTCCCTATGACGTAGCCGCCAAGGCTAGGATCGACCTCTCCAAACTCCATCAGACTGCCAGAAAAGACACGGATGGAAACTGGAGCGATGGCTTCGCCAAATATGCTTCAGAATTCCAACTTCTTGCCGAGAAATCCCTCATCTCCGACAAACACGCTCTTGTGGAATGGTTCATCCGAGGCCTCTCCCCTAAACTTGCAACAATGATCTTATCGTGTGAAAAGATCCCCGATGACTACAAGGATTGGATTAAGAAAGCTGGCCAGTTCTTGCAACAATTGCGGAGAATTGGGGACCTTCGAAAGGGTGTACCACATATCCCAGCGCCCTCCTCTCGATCGCATAAGGACCCATATGCAATGGACGTAGATGCCGTGCGTCTATCGCCGACTCAGTGCGCTGAGTATATGTGGAGCAACAAATGCTTTATCTGTCACAAGGTTGGCTGTAGGTCTTCCAACCACCACAGAACTGGAACCGACCAGTCCAATACACGTCCCCACCCGACCACATCCTCCGGACGCACCGCACGTCCTACTTACAAAGTCCTGCAACGACGGGCACGAGCCACCACAACTATGGAGGAGGATGATGAACTCTCAGCTTACCTAGAAGAAATGGGAAGCATTGAGAAAGGCGCCGCAATTAAGATCCTCAAAACTGCTTTCGGGGAGGGCAGCTCGTCTGCGGACGAGGAGGCTGGCTACCAGGCCATGGCTAAGGTAAGAACGGCCACTTACCAAGAGTGCCAGAGGGAAGCGATCAGGGCAGCACCACGAGCCAGGGCTGTACGATCTGGACCATGGAACAACCGATTTTCCGCTATCGCACCAGCGGACCTCTGGGAAACCACCTCAGAGGAAGTCCTGGAACAACCACCAGGCACGTACCCCAATGACGTATCTGTCCAGTCAAGGGTGGATGTGGACACAGCTACTCCCCGGGGTCAGGGGATGGGGCTTGGACCGCAACCTTCTTCTCAAGAGACCGCCACAAGAAACACAGTCAAACATGGAATCAAGGTGGTAAAAGCGGTGAGAGAAGGGGAAGAGGCATGTGAGATACCTGGAACCGACCAGGACACGTGGCCTGGAACAGGAACCGACCCGTCCAACCGCATACGGAGTGTCTCCGGTTTCTGCGGCAAGGATTTTTAAAGAGCAGGGATGGGTCAACGTCATCTCCTGCTAAATTTTCTCATAGGATATCTCCAGTATTCGTGTC
>JBBPJO010000056.1:0-40556 GCA_038088815.1 Boletus nobilissimus | reverse complement strand
CTCAGGAAATCGGCCCGTAGAGGGATCGTCTGCGGGTGCCCTTGGCCTTGAGTTGTTCGCCGATTCAGGAGACCCAGGTGAGGAGGCCGGATGATCTGCGGAAGGAACAACCGAAAGGTGACCAATCAATCCCAGTTCTTCGCCCAAAGGGCCCTATCTGCAGCTCTGAAGTGGCAGAGCGCGCGATTGAGCATGAGAGCGTAGAGAACAAGGGTAAGCCCGTTGAGCCCCCATTCGTCTGGTTGGAACGCTCACAGGAACCGCGAGAAGGCAAGCGAAGGGTTGTCAAGCTCCTTCCTGAAGAGAACGATTTGATACGCGGGGGGATACTCGATCGGCTTGGTTTGAGCATGCACACGAAGCTCCTTGTGCTCATCTGCAGGCAATGTGAGGTTGGTGTCTGCTCGGAAGCTGCGCTGGGCCATGTGAAGAACCAGCACGGTACTACCACGAGTAGAGAAGAAAGGGTGGCTTTTCAAGCGTTCTGCCAGGAGCGCAGAGTTTGCGTTCGTCCCGAACAAGCACCCATCCCTCAGGCAGGCGGACCCCCAGTGAGGGGCATCGCTGTTCCTGCATCAGGATACAGTTGCAGGGCAGATCCACTGAGCTGCAGATACAGTGTTCGCGATTTCCAAGCATTACTAAAGCATGCCAGGATCCACCACGGCCAAGGTCTGGCACATGACACTGACTACGAGGGCACCATGGTTCAGACCATATTTCAAGGAGTAGGCCGGCAGTATTTTGAGGTGGACGTCAGTGCAACTCCAGAAAGTGATCTGGACATGCGGGACTATCTTCGCCTCCAGTTCTTGCCCTCAGTGAAGGGCGACCCTATCCTTGCCGCGGGCTCCGACCGCGATCGACCGCCGCTTCTGAAGATCACGATGTGGGATGAATTTCACGAGGACATTCGGAAGGATCCCGAGCAGAGAAAAGCTGCCTGGAAGATCAAGCAAAAACATTCACCAGCAGAGCTCGGGGGAATCTTGGACTCTCTGGACGAAGTCGTGAGGGAGCACCACCAGCGGGCGAAGAAATGTTTGGAGGAAATGCCCAACGCCTTCACTGTCGCAAAGGTGCTGCTGAATGGCCCAAGGTTTTCACCCGAGCAGTAGGTTTTTTCTTTCTTTTAATGGAGATTCCGCCAACCACTTCCCTGCATGTAGATCGAAACACTTCCACTTTCTCTCTGGCGACAACAACTATGTGCCTTTTTTTGTGCAAATGATCAGAACTATGCTGCGAAAGGAAAAGGGGCATGAATTCAAGATGCAGTTCGTGTACACTGAGACTCAGGGGCAGAAGTTGCGTTCACTCCTAGAGCATTTGGTCAAGGACGCCGCGGGACAGTCGGGTAGCAGGCTGGAGGCGATTGCGGCATACCAAACCTTTTGCTGGTCGCTTGTGCACAGCCCAGAATCAAAGAGACTAGGGGCCTGGGACAACCCCGTCCGGCGTTTCATCTGGCTAATGGCCCTTCGAGACGATGGGACATTCATGGACGCGACCAATCTTACACCAATGCTTGCCAGGCTTAAGTATTTCTGCCGAGTGGTGACGCTGTACGAGGCTCTTTCTTGCACGGGGCCAAGGGGGATGGAGGACGCCGTCGAGTAAGTGACTTCGTTGTTAATGAGATGGATTTGCTGACATGGGCACTCTTGTCCGCTTGGCAGCTGCACTGGTCGGCTACACGACCTGGCACTGAGGCTGGGCACTCCAACGACGTTCAACATGGTGTGGGAGCTTCAACAAGTGGCATCCGCATTGGCGTATTCTCAGGTGCAAGACCCCAACGTTTTTGTCGCCCCCGATCATGCATGGATATCCATTGGCGCGGAGAGGATGCATCTCGACCGCCTTCGAAGTGGTATCACAAAACTAATCCAGGATGCCAAAGCTGCATTCCTGCTGCTCTGCCAAGAAGAGAATTGGCCCTCTATGTCAGAGTTGCACATTGTGGACGATCTGGGCAAGACAGACAGAGGCTATTCCTTCTTAGAAGAAGCCCCATTCGGTAGTCGCAAATACGAATTCTTTTTTTCTTCGGTTCAAAAGTGGAAGCTCGGCTCGCTCTCACGAAGTGGCAACTGGAATTGGGACGAGGTAGCGATCAAGGAGTTCCTCCACCGTTCGGACAGGATGTGGGGGCATGTCACCTATGCGCTCTTCATTGGCACGCAGCTATCCACCCGCGTCAGGCAGTTCCTGCAGATCCAGCTGCGCAACGCAGACAGGCTTCGTAATCTAATCTTTCAGGGAAACGAAGCCATGCTATTGGGCAGATACAGTAAAACCACCAGTATGAAGGGGAGGGACAACTGCATCCCCGCATTCTTAGCTGAGCCGCTTCGGGACCTTTTACTGGTGCTCCTGGGCAGTGGGCAGAGAGAGACTCAAGCCATCCTCGCGGGGGTCATCTATGGTGAAGAGTCCCGCTCACTGTACCGCACGTGAGTGTACCCTTATGCCAGTCGTTTTTGGTCGAGTCTGATTTTTACTACCAGCTACCTTTGTGTCGAGAATGGCATCAGAGTGACACCGGAGGTCTTTTATGATACCGTGAAGAGGCGTAACCAGGAACTTTTTCAATGTGCCTGGGGTGCGAGCGACTTCCGCCAAGGAATGATAACCCTTGGGCGGGAGTTTATTTCTCCGAATGAGGCATTTCCTAGTTGTATCGATGATCTCCTTGCTGAAGCCGCCGATCATTCCACTGAAGTAGATCTTGCCCACTACGCAGTCGTTCAAGGTGCAGTGCCCCGCCTGTCGAACAGCAGCTTGGCTCAGCATCGCTGGTTGGGCAGAGAGTGGTCCAGCCTACTTGGGATGGGACCTCAGAAGCCTCCTGAGCCTGTGCGCGCCAGGGGAACGATCAGCATGTCTGAGAAGCTTTCGGTTTCAAGGGAATTCGCTGCGCAGGTCTCCAGCGTGGTTGCTGATACAGTCTTGAACAAGCTGGCGGCTGCTGGCTTGACTGCAGACAACATCAAGAAGCTCGAGCGCTTGGGAGACACACCACCCATTGCCATCTCAGGCGAAAGCTCGCAGGCAAGCAGTCTTGCAGATACGATTTTGAGCAAACTGGCAGCTGCCGGCCTAACAGAGAAAAGTATCAAGATGCTCGCGACCTTAGGGTCACTACCGCTCGTTTCAGCTGGAGGCTCGCAGGCGGCTAGGTCACCCCTTTGCTTAGGTGATGTTGCAGGCAACTTACTGATGCCGGCTTCATCCTTCGCCGAGGATCCGCTTGACACCACCACACTCAATGACGCCTCACCGGCACAATTTTACAACCAACGAAAGAGGGCTTCCACACCCCAAGCTTTTACCCAGGAAGAGGCGGCGCTCCCGCGACAAAAGAGGACGCGGCACAACGGGACCTGCGAGCAAAATGAATTTTTGATGGGGAACGAGCGTCAGGTGGATTGCTTCCCAGCCTCCTACACGCCTCCGTTGGCTTCAAAACTGCTAGGTTATACAGCAAACATCCTGGTGGAGAAATTTCAGCATCGTGATCAACGCGAAGATGACTTGCTCCGGGAAAATATACGAGGTACCATCCAGAAGCTGCTGCAGAATCCGAATGCAGGCGAGAAGAGCAAGTCGCAGATGGAGGCCATTCTTCTGATAATGCGCAAGCGGCAGGATGGTTTGATAACCATGCGAACGGGCGGAGGAAAAAGCATGCTGTGGCTGATACCACCTCTGCTTGATCCCGGGGCACGCTTCATTGTTGTCTGCCCTTTCACGGTGCTCCTGAGCCAACACTGCAAATCCGCGCAGAGGCATGGTCTTCAAGCGGTTGAGTACGGGGCTGGAGACATCCCCCAGCGCATTCAAATCCTCTTCGTTCAGGTCGAGCACGTTGGATGTCTAAAGTTCCGCGAGTGGGTATTTCTCATTGCCTGTTATTTCAGCCGGAGAGAATGCCGACCTGTTTTACAGCAAGTTGATCAAAGAGGGTGCTCCAAAATTTACGGCTATGTTCATCGATGAACATCACGACGTGCTCTCTTGCCCGCCAGACCGTGTGGCCAGTTGGAAAAGGCTCGGACGCTGGGCCTCGGACCAAGAAATTCCGCTGTATTTGCTCTCTGCCACGGCCCCTCCTATGCTCCAACAAAAGCTGCTGGACCCATACGGTATGAAACCGGAGAACACTGCCTTTATTCGATCACCTACGAACAGGCTGGAGATTGGGCTGCACACTATTCCTGTGAAGGGGGCGCCAGGGCTGCAAAACCTCGTTCGTGCCCTTGCAAAAAGGCTCGGGGAGCGAGAAAGAATGCTTATATTTTTTAACTCCTGCGACGAGGCGGAAAGGTTCTCCGCCGAAAACCAGTGCCCTGTCTTTCACAGCAAGCTACCAAAGGGCAACGATGGGAAGGAGTCTAACATGGAACTGTGGGAAAATGGGCAGAGCAAGATGATGGCGTGCACTTCAGCATTCGGAGCAGGAGTTGACAAACCCAATGTCCGATTTGTCGTTATACACACACCGAAGCACAGCCTTATATCGGTGGTGCAGGCTGCCGGGCGAGCGGGTAGGGAGGGGACGGAGTCTCACGTATTCTTCACCACCGGGAAAGTTGGGCCATCGCCATCGAGTCATTGCTCGGACGTTGACATGCGGCAGCAACTGGACCAACTACTGCACAGTGGCAGGTGCAAGGTCCATCAGGTGATGGAGTATATGGATGGGGAAATTCTGGCGAAGGTGTGCGGAGAGATACCCAACCAGGTGTTCTGTGATGTTTGTTATCCGGACAGCGAGATTCACCAGTTTGCACTTCGGGCAGCGAAGGAGCTGACTGAAGAATGATATTCAAGTGAGTAATTGCCCCTCAGATGTGCAGTTAAAAGCTCTGGTGATAACAGGACGATTCGCTGCAGCATGTTCGCTTGTCCGCCGCGGGTTGTACTGCGTGCATTTAGCTACAACGGGATGTGGCCGAACACATTCGGCAGGAACCTTGTTATACTGTAAATAGAAACTTTCGTCCACGAATGCAAATTTCGCCCCCATCAGTGACCTTGTAGCAGTGGGTGGTACAAGGCAAACCTTGCTTTCCAACGGCATGCAGAGAAGGCATAGAAATAATCAGATTTGCAGGGACAGCAGTTGTTTGGTGTGCAGGCCACCAATGCAGCTTCCTTCTGCTGAAGAAATTACTGATATGGGTGAGGAGACGTGCGCATACCTGGGACTGTCTAGTGTCACGCCCCAAACTCCACCAAGGCTGGGAAGGATCAAGAATGAACCAAAGAGTTGTCCAGCTCTGCAATCGCCGTTGAAGGCATAATGGTCCCGGCATATATCCGTCCGGCCGAACGACCACGAGCGTGATCTGCCCCGGATCGATGCCAAACCTCGTATACGCACGTCCACCTTGGCGCCGTCATGTCGGTATCGTCAAGAAGTACTCTAGCGGCGGCGGGTTGATGATTACCAAGAATGTGAAAATAAAAATAAAAACTATACAAACTTTGCCCGGTAGGTACGGAAGTACGCTGGGACGAGTAAATAATTGGCGTCTCCTTTATCGCCTGCCGCAATCGTTATCACGTCAAATATCGTCGAGACGTTCTCATCAGGACTGTATCTAACGAAAAAGCTGGACAGCTTTCGCAATTCCCCGGAGAGCACGTTCAACTCCTTAACCCGCGTCTCAGTCAGGTGTCCCACAAAGAAGAATGGTTTGAAGCAAATGTCTGTGGGAAGGTCTTGCATCTCGACGGGACGGCAGTCAACAGTGCGAACAAGAATCTGGGAGCATGCCTTGTCCAATGATGAGGTTCTCTGCGCATTTCTGGTATTTAGGATCCACAATTGCGGGTGGAGAATAGTGAACCCGCCAAACGTCTGATAAACGAGTTGGCGAGATAAGGGATTATTACTTGACATTGGCAACCCGGCGCACAAGGCAACTCACCGCAAGAACTCATCGTGGGATACACTGTCTTCGTTCTCCGCTGTTTTTGGCAGAGAATAGAGTTGCAAGCTTCTTGTCAAAGTCTATCAAGTCTTGTGCATACCTTCTGCGTTCGTGTTCGTACTGACAAGAGAGGATACAAGGTATTTTATTGAAAAACCTACCGCCTTCAAGAGCGACGGGCCGGACCATCCTCTGAGCGCATACGCAAGCTTCCACGCTTAATAATTCTCCGTGAAGCGTAAAGCCGCGGGTATATGCACCGAGATTGTGGGCATCGTTCATGGGGACATTCGTACCTTGACCTACGACTTTGGAATTCTAGGTAGCAAAGGAACCTTCCAAGTTCTCGGCAGCTTTGGGAGAATGAGTCTGGCATGCGTCCGAGTCACCCGCGGTGAAACGCGGTTTTTGACGGAGCAACTAAATGCCACCCACTGCCCAACTATCAAGCAGTTCGCGCTTGTTGCAATCGTGAGAGGGTATTTGGAACAGACATACTGTTGTAAATTGTCCACCCTTCGATATCTTTAGACTTGCCCAGCTCAAATGGATGGAGTATCCTCCTCGAAACCTGCCGACTCCGGCCAATCAGACTCCACCGCCTCCGTGAGAACGCTTACGGAAATGAGTTTCTGGGCACTCATCTTGCTCTTGTCAACTCTTCCGGCCAACGGATCTACGGCGTCCGTATCTGGTAGCTGAGTGTAGAAACGGACTAGGTCGCCCTCGCGGGGGATGATGATCATACACGAGCCGTTCTCTGAATGGATAGCGGTGCGGTTACGGATATCTGGAGAATTTGTTTCAGGTACCATGTCGACGACACCCCAGATGCAATCTGTTCGGCACTATCAGGCACCCTGCGAAAGCACAACACCGGTATTGTCAGCTTCCATCTCAATACCTAGAGCCTTTTGGACCCACGAATGTGCTCATATAGAACATCTTTGCGCGGACAATTTCTGTCTTGCTCTCTTCGCAGACTGGGTCCAGATGCTCTAGAGTGACCTGTCGTGACAACTACCTGCAAAGTGAATGATGAGCGAAGTGGTTTTCCCAACCTTGACTGGATACGACGAGAGGCCTGACAATGCGTCGCCGTCTTCCGAAACCTCGAGGTCAACGGGTTGCTTTGGGAGCTCGACCTCTACCTCGTGGGCACTCATAGAACCGACGAAAATAGCCTCAATGGCTCCCTGGTGCAGCGTAGTCTAGACGCCCGTCCACGAATCAACACAAGGACAAACCTGGAAGGGACAGCGCGAGGTTGGTGCAGTAATATCTGGGGCATGTCCACTTGAGGAATCATTTAGATTCTCGAAACACGCATGCAAGCTCGGAGATCACACGTGCCTCGGTTCCTCCGTCGCGGCCAGGTTGTAAAAAGCCTTGAGCCGTCGCAGTTCATGAGATTAGACGTCTGACGTGTGCGACTGAGCGAACGTTGACTTACACATGGTTTCCCTCTCGAATCAAGCGCTCGGCAAGTCCATAGCTCAATTGCGCCGAGGTCGTGACGAAAGATGCGGGATGAAACTACGGCCTATACACCTGCAGTACTTCGATCGTCCTCGGTGGCATACCGTCAGCTTGTCCGGCGGCGACCTTGATGGGGCTATGACCAGGGTCGATCAGCAGCGCTCCAGGAAGCTGAAGAGAAATCATGTTGACCATACTGTTTATCAATAATCCTCACGTCTACGCCGGCCACTGCGAGGGCGTTGGCGCACATTATTCCGGTAAGGCCAGCTCCAATGGTCAGGACATCGACGCGATTTTCCAGAGACGTGGTGAATTGTGTGGGTCAAGAAGAAGGCGCCTTTTGCGTGTGACCTCGTCTTCTGAACAGCTGGGGTAGGAGATTGACCACTTCAGGTCTCCAGACTCTGGCGCCAACATGATATTAGTAGCAACGACCTTTAGAGGGCCCAAGGCAGTCCGGTCCAAACGTTTGAATACCGCATGGCAATCCTGATCAGAATATGAGCCCGTATCAAACCTATATTAACCGCCTTACTGGTCCGCTCCAGCCATATGTGACCCGGTAGGGTCACACCTAGTTTTCACTGGGGTTGAACGTCGGGACAGAATCATCCGCACTGTACCAATCAATTCATCACCCCATGAATCCGCCAATTTCCCGGATTGACGCGGTACGCCAGCCAAAATTTTCGTCATTTCGTCATTCATAGACTGAGTAGTACCCAATGATCACCCAAACACTCAAGATTTTCAAGAGGATGTACAGGCATCTTGCAGCCTTGCGACGTCGGAATTCAGCGGATCTTCAAGCAAGCATTAAGACGATCATATCATGAAGACGCGGTTAGGATGGTGACTGACCAGATCGAGCACGGGACAGAAGAGCTAGTTTTCGACAAGCGGCGAGGACAGCTGAGGGACCTAAGCGGAATGGGACGCATTCAAGTCGGTCGACAAACTAGAAGTCGTGAAGAAGGTAGGGCGCGACAGTGAAAAGGGACAACAATGCTTACCGGGTTTGTTGTTTAGGCCATTGAATTGGCTTATTGTACTAAATATTATGTCTAGGGTACGAGGCCTCAACCTGTCATTTGAGGGCTTGACATCCTACACGATCAGAGAAACACTGCGTCAGTTAAAGAACACGAAGCCAGAGTTTTGGAAGGAACTAGACAACGGACACGAAAAGGAGCTGGCAGACCACAAAGCAGCCACTCTTGAGGACCAGCAAACAAACGTTCAACACGAAACTGCGGTCGACAACAATAGCGCTGTGTTGATCCTTCAGGTGGCTACCAACTTGAAGATAGCACCGGGAATTGAAGTTGGTGGTATTGGAGGCCAATCCGGCAGGATCGTGGCCATCGGGGAGGCCGAATCGTTGGATTTCTGTGGGGGAGGAGATCGCAAAAGAAGAACTCGGGCGTGGGAAACGCAAACGCAAGCTATCCCTATGGCAGGGGGCGGGGACTTTGACGCCCTTGGCAAGTAGTCGTTGCCCTCCTCACCGGTGGCATGGGACCAACCAAGACATCACGTTTGAGAGACCAATGCACTGGCTCTGGGACGTCATCGAGACTCACTTCTCCGGTGCCAACCTCTACATTGAAGACGGCAACAACTAGGTTTGTCTCTCCCTTCTGCCTCATCCTCTCAGGCTCGCACTGATAACTGACAACAACATCGTCGAAATCCCTGCCGAGTTTATCGCACATCTCGAACCTCCGCGCACGGAGTTGTTCAACATTCGCCATGTCCCAGACCCGCCCGCCATCAAACTTTCATACGACATTGATCGCCTTTTCGGCGAGTGGGAGTCATCGTCGCTCCTCGTCATCAACAAACACGGTATCCCTGCCAAACACTGGGATCAGTTTTACAAGAAGTCAACAGGTGCGAAGAACGCTGCATGGGACGTTCTCAAGACGAAATGGTGCAAGTGGAAAGGTCAACCCACACCGCGCTCAAAGTCCTTCGTTCATTTCGTCCACAGCTCATTGCTGAAGAATGATGACTCCTCGTTCTGGCACTAGTTCGGCGCAGAATCCGGAGAGCGGCTTTGTTACCAGCAAGTTTTCAACAAGATCGTTTGGACGGACTGGTCACCAGTCTAGTTTGGTCATCATCTCTTATAGTTGGCAATCCCTTTTTCTCTAGGTCAAGGGCGGTGGCCACGCCACGAACCCCCGCTTCAGTTCTACTCAAGGCATCCAGATCTCTATGTGTCGTTTCAATAAAATCCGCCTCGAGGAAAACACTCAGTATCTTCTCCCTCCCGTCTCCACTGATGATGCTCATTCTATTGTGCATATCGGTGCTGGTTGTCTCTTTGACGAGGTTTACCGAAAAGTGGTCCCTCACGGCCTCAACATCGTTGGGAGGTCATCGATCGGTGGTGTTGGCGTTGCAGGGTGGTTGCTCGGTGGCGGCTATTTGTTGAAGACGAACCAGCACGGGCTGGGTATCGACGATATTGTGCAGGTGAAGATTGTCCTCCCTACTGGGGTACCCCCCAAGACGGTCAACAACCAGAGCCTGGGCGAAGACGAGATGTTGTTTGAGGCCGTAAAGGTAGGGTCTTTTCTGGGTGTCCATCATCTTGTCATGGCTTGAAGTTGACAGTTTAATTCTACTAGGGAGGAGGCAACAACTTCGGGATCGTCACTGAATTCACGGTTCGAGCACACGCCCAAGCGGGGCCAAATTGTGTACGTCCCCAGGCGTTAACACTTCTGCACACTTACTCTTTGGCATAGGGTTGTCTCTTGCCATACGAGGTCGAAGATTTCGACGATACTACTGCAACTCTAGTGGTATACAGATATGTTGTAACGCGTCGATTGCGCTGTATATTTCATTCCCGTAGGCCAAGTTAACCGTCCAATGCTTCTTTGATGGACAAGGACCCTTTCGCGGAACTGCTTGATATTAACCACAAGACCGAGAGCGGCGGAGGTGACACAGTCGGATGGCGGTCAAGGCGGCTCCCTGCCGGTGGTCGAGCACCGCAGGCACAGATAAACATGTCAGAAATGACATTTTCCAACATCCGTGTTCTACCTGGTATCATTACCCCCAAACGGTCGGAACCAGTGGTGTACGACAACTATCACTCCTTTGACTATCATACAACCGTCGTCAATGAGGCATTGGACGTCCAGGGCGTCCAGGTGGACGAGATTGAGTCGCCACCACCCCTTGCCTATAGCTACGTGTACGTTGTGGAAACTGCAAGTAAGACTTCAATCACTACGTCGTTGAACATAGCTGGGGCGACTTCCAGGAATATGCAGGAGTAAACGTCCAAGGTCGTTGCCCCCCATCAGAGTGCTTCTATGTGAGAGCAACTTCTTTTCTGCGTACTCACCGTTGCTCAGACATCTTGTTTAATAACGAGAGACTCGTACCACAGTCACAGTATTCTATTAAGCGGGCGATGGTAGGCGTCGGAGACAATTTTCGGTGCATATCATTCGTTGGGGTACACCCACGTGCTAATATTTGGTATTCCTCAGCGGTTGTTGGGGAAACGTCATGGCCGACATTTACACCAAGGAAATCGCTGATGAAATCGGGCGTCATGCATCCGTAAGTGGTAGCTGGTCCGTCGAACGATGTGTCCATCGTTCAACCCCCACAGAAAGCTGCAAGGGAGATGCCAGACCACGGCGGCAAACGCGTCGTGATTGACGTTTGGCCTTTCACCAAGGCCATGTTCGAGAACGCCACCAATTGTGCTTGGCCACACGCCAAGGGCGAACGCAACGGCCCCATTCTCGCCTACTCCCTCTGGGAAGGTCCCGAGAACGACATGTTTTGGATCCAGCAGATGGAACGTGCACTGAAGGCGATCAAGAAGAAAATTGGCAATGCTCGTGGGCCCGAGGCAGAATCGCTTCCAGTCTACTCGAACACGACGTTGGACACCACTCGACTCGAAGATATTTATGGTAATAATTTCGAGGACATGGACTTGACTGGAGGGTTCAAGGTCCCACTTCCCGACAATAAGCGAAGACGGAAGTAAGGGGTTAGTGGGAGTGTATGATTATCAGGATGTTCAGTACCAGTTTCAAGCACTGAGATGGTTGGTTACAGCTGCTTTGCTCTAGTTATCGTGATAAAGGATCCTGCCAGATATGCAGGTTCAAATTTATCTTCGAATTGGTGATCATTCATAACTTCATGACTGAGATGAGTGCTCGAGAAGTTCGGGTGCATATGTCCCCCAGTTCTTTTAGTTCCGTTTTCACTTGACAGGGCCTGCCATTGACGATCAATGACTTCAAACTTGATTGTGTCAGGGTACCACCAGCAATGTACCCACTGGATTCTTACCAGGTAGCCTATTTTTTTGTCTGACATTCCGAAGGCTGACTTTACCATTGAAGTTGAAACGGGTTGCAAGGCTGCCAGGCCCAGCGGCTGTGCAGCACTTCCGACTCTGTGCCACATTACCTGGTGGTTATTACTTGGTGGTTATTCTACTTCGTTTCGTCTGCAGATTCAAAACAAGTGCACACAAGGGAAATTTTTATGAATCTGGTTATTGCTGGATTACAATTCATATCAAATTTACACTCTGCTGAATTCAGAAATTGCTGAAAGATTTCACATGAAACCTCTGCACGAAACAAGCTAGGGCCAGGCTAAGGGCCTACAATGGACAACTTTCTGTGGGCTAAAATACAATAGAATATAATAAATCTGGGTTCCAAATCATATGAAATTGTAAATAATCCAAGATATTATAGAAAATAGGATAGAGAAATAATGGAAAGTATCCCAGGATTCTATAGCACTAGCACAGACTTGTGTGGAAAACTCACAAGACTTTTCCGTATGGGAGAGGAGGAATAGATTTGCATCAGCAAATCCCTGATTTCGGCTCAGTGACACAGCCTCTTTGCCAGTCACAGTGTGACATACAGTAATCCACAGCCACTCGGCTTACTGCACAGCAACATTACAATTAAATTATTTCCTGTCAAGTAGCACAGCTCCTACAGAGTTCAGTTCCCACAGTCCCGCGTTGCCTACAGTAGTATCGGCATGTGTCACGGTGGATCTCAGGCTGACAGTCCAACAGTATGGCAGATTAACCCCAAATACACAATTTTCAGTCTCGTGCATTTTTCTTACGACAATTTCCATCATCGACCGTAATGTGCGGACATTCGATGTTGTCAGATGGGTGCACATGACTACGAAGAGACCAAGTAATAGCCATGGGTTGTAATTGTGTATGCCAGACGAAAGTACAAATGTGATATGATCAAAAAGTCGGCCATTGCCCATAGATTGAAAGGGCACTCTGGGAAGACGAGACGAGGCAAGCAACAAGTAACATGGAGGTATCGGCGGGTGCCAAGCTCAAGCGAATTAGAATATACATAGAAATAGGGCATTAATGGGCTGATAGTCAAGGCGCTCAATGATCCAGCGAGACCAATGTTGCCAAAGCTCACGTTAACATACACCGACACTCCAGAGTAACTACCAGCGTGGGTATGCGGGGGTGTCAAACTGGCGTTATGAGGCGAGTGGTTTTGTAAAACATATCCATCAATGGAACATGCTTGCAGGCCGTGCAGCTGAGGTGCCAAATGCGACGGTCCATAAGACCCTTGCCCTTGCATTCCATACAGGCTAGCCTGAGATGTGTAGATGTCTGCAATCGAACCATTGGGGTGGATACTCTGTGGTAGGTGCCGCCCAGCAGCAGGGCCATGAGCTAAGCCGAGAGCTTGACTGTTGAGGTTCATGTTGATCATTTGATGTCCATGGTATCCACCGTTGTAGTTGTCTACCTGTTCGCGTTGTAGTTTGTTTTGAATACATTTGCTGTAGGGAGTATTGCAAATGAGTGGAAGAACCGGGCTTATACATGACTGGGGGGAGTGGAAGAGCTACGAAAGAAGCGCTGACCAGGTCGGCGTGGAGTCCGTAGGGCTTAGGGCGCAATCGTCACGAAGGCCCGGTTCTGGCAATCCGTTCGCAAGCTTACTTGATTGCGTAAAACATCCATTTGATGTCCATGGTATCCACCATTGTAGTTGTCTACCTGTTCGCATTGTAGTTTGTTTTGAATACATTTGCCGCAGGGAGTATTGTGAATGAGTGGAAGAACCGGGCTTATACATGACCGGGGGGAGTGGAAGAGCTACGAAAGAAGCGCCGACCGGGTCAGCGTGGAGTCTGTAGGGCTTAGGGCGCAATCGCCACGAAGGCCCGGTTCTGGCAATCCGTTCGCAAGCTTACTTGATTGTGTAAAACGTCCATTTGATGTCCATGGTATCCACCATTGTAGTTGTCTACCTGTTCGCATTGTAGTTTGTTTTGAATACGTTTGCCGTAGGGAGTATTGCGAATGAGTGGAAGAACCGGGCGAATGCCCTGAAGCGAGCGATGGGGAAGCGAGTGGAGAGAAGGAGAAAGAGACAACGAGGGAATCAGCACGTGTTCCTCCTTATACATGACCGGGAGGGAATGGAAGAGCTACGAAAGAAGCGCCGACCGGGTTGGTGTGGAGTCCGTAGGGCTTAGGGCGCAATCGTTACGAAGGCCCGGTTCTGGCAATCCGTTCACAAGCTTACTTGATTGTGTAGAACATCCATTTGATGTCCATGGTATCCACCATTGTAGTTTGTTTTGAATACGTTTGCCATAGGGAGTATTGCGAATGAGTGGAAGAACCGGTCGAATGCCCTCAACGAGAAGGGCGTGCTGGGTAGGCTCCACGTAGTCAAGTGCAGTCTGGACATCATAAGTAAGTGGTATATCCGATGGGTATGAACACCGACTTGAACGCAATAGTTGCCATATGAGTCGCACAACAACTTCTCCAAGCATGAGCGATTAAGCAATTCTTCAATGAGCATTTTTCTAGTGCTATGTTCAGCCACGCGGATGCACTGTATGGCAGGGGGGCGTGACTGGTCTGCCATTTACAACACGGCAAGATCACCAACCTTTTCAATGACATTGGAGCTGAATTTCTGAACTGAAAGAGCGCACACATTCCCTGCGAATTGATGAATGACACCATCGCTGAAACGATTGTCGTTCAGGTCAAGAATATACTGTACGACCTAGTAGACGATGAAAAGTTAACATCCTCACGCCGTAGTTGTGGATGTGTCATGATGCTCACATAGTTTCCGTATGGGTCCTGGACCAAGGTGAGAGCGTTATAGGCGATCTCGTTCACAAGTTGGACACGTTGGTGATCGGAAGCATGATCGATACATCGTTGTAGCACACAGCATCCGTGACGGTGAGTCGCAACTTCGACACAATTCGCAGCGACAGCATTGTAGATAAACTGCAAGGAATGGACGTAAGCATCAAAATACCAAAACAATGCGTCACACATACCTGGTTGTCTTCAGGGGCAACTTTGTTGAGACATTTCTGGATGACATGGTTCCCATTGAGGTCCTTGATGAGCACAACAACATGGAGGCTGAGCGCGACGATAATAGAGTGTATCTGCACATTGTATCTCTGATCAGCCTATGCTCTCCCATAAGTCTAGAAGAGAAGAAATGGAGTGAGTCAGACTTGCCTGTCGTCTAGTGGACAGAAAGTCAACCATTTTTTGTACAGCACGAGTACCATGCATGTCGAGTGATATATTGACCAAGTCCTGCGCAACCGATTTGCAGATGACATTTCGCTGTTCGTCGGTGGAGTATTCCAAGAGCTTTTGGCACAGGTAATTACCAAACGGATCTTCGCAAGATCAGTATCACAACACTCAACGTAAGATGACGCTAGCGCCCACCTGTCATCAGATTGGCAGAGTGTCCGAAGGTTTCGCGGAAGATCATGTCACGATGCTCGGAACACCTTCCTCGAGCTTCTTTTGAAGGTACCGGCAGCCATGTTGATCCTTGCACAATGCTGGAATTTCACCTTGCAGGTCTTCAATACGGGTACCGGCAAACCGGTTGACTAGAAAAAAAAATTGAATTGAGTTTCGAGGGTTGAAGAGGCTGGGGATTTACGGTCCATGTCACCGGGTTTGTGCTTGGGGCCATGTAAACCGTTCATATTACCGTTGGGTGCGCCACCCTGTCCAAGACCAAGACCAGAATGGGACCCATTGTGGTGGTAAAGTGCGGTCGAGCCACTCGACCCATTGGCCATAGCACCGTTCCGACCAGCAGCATCAAATTTGTAAAGCACCATAGCGAGAACCATCTAATTGGCCGGTGAGGCCATATACTGAGTCGACACTGTATTGCTGCATTGGTGATGAGAAACTTATCAATGGCGACAAAGAACGAAAAGTAAATACCTCAAACGACAAGCCGGAATCACTAAATTGGCTGGATGGTAACTGAGACAACGATGGTTGAACGTCAGCCTTGGCCGCGTCCTCAAGGTGATAGACAATAAACGACCACTCAGGTTTTGACCATCTGGAGTGAGAGGTGTGCCTGGAGTTGGCAGCAAATGATTACTGCTACCGTTCGCCATGGAAAGAGGTGTCGCAGGGACAGATCGCGTAGCATTGCTGAGGTTATCGAGTGGGGAGCCCCGACAAGAGGACGGAGGACCAGAAGAACCAAGGGTCAATTGCGAGTGCTGTCCAACGAGGGGGGTGTTGACGTCCCGGTAACCGCGCCAGCAAGTTTCCCACCAAGATCCATCGAAGAGGTCAATGTCATGGTTGGGTTTGTCACTGTGCGACGTTCGGTCCTAGAGCTCATGCCACCTGAGGCATGGGGGTTGCCAATAAACTGTGGCCATTCAGACGTTTTTCACCACGAGCCGCGAAAGAGTTCCGTGGAGAGGTCTGTGGACGATGAGCGAGATCCAACGCAGCGGAAGATGTTGATATCTAACCAAAAAAAAATGAAAAATAGCATTCAAGGGTTGAGAGCGAACCTTACCTTATTCGCATAGGATGCAAACTTGTCATCATCCGATGTCGGAAGGTTTCTCAAGACATCTTGACAATATGAGGCACAATGGACCAAAAATGGCAAGATTCAAACTCACTATGCATCTCCTGGTCCAATTGCTCATCGAGCATCATGCCAACGTTGTACTGTTTACCAGGACGTGCATGGTCGTCCTTGTTACATCGCCCACTGACCATCATGGACTGCGTAACTGGACCAGGGCTTGGTGTAGCCCGGTTCGGTCTTTCCCCAGAGAGTGCCATCCCTCGAAAGTGCTCTACCAACTCTTCGTCATGACTGCTTGTGAAAGTGCGACGACTCGCTGGCATGCTCTTGGCACCAACACGGTTGTACTGGCCGTTGACCGCAGATCCGAGCTCAGGCGAGAGATCAACGGATGGAGCGTAAGCAACGGACTTGCGCTTGTCGGAAACAACAGAACCAACAGCCTTGAAAAGAACCTCGGCGTCGACTGAAGAATGGGAGAGGGCTGACTTGATGAAGTTGTTGTCGCCATGTAAAGCAGTATTGACGCGCGGTGGAGTGGTAGGTGCAGAGACGGCCAAACCGACAGAGTCGTAAGGGATGGTAAGCAGCTCCTACGCTTGCTGCTGCTCCAAAACCCACATCTGTTCCTCGAACAGCTTCCGCTGGATAATACGCTGACGTTCGTGTTCCAAATGCCTCAGTTTGAGGCGCTTTGTTGGGAAACGTTGGTGAGATAGCGGCAGGGGGGAACAAGTGATACTTACAGCTGAGATGTCAGGCATGTTAGTACCCGACCTCGCCACCTGGTGCGGATGAATCTAAATAAGAGATGGGCGCTTGCAAGGAAGAGGACATACCGAGTCTGCGAGGTCGAGGAAAGCAGGGGGACTCTGCTTCCTGCCATTGGAGGCGCGATTATCGGCGGAAGAATTAATGTTTTCAGCAGTATTCATCTTGAATAGTAAAGCGGAGGACGACTTTTCTTCCAAAAGAAGTTGAAGACAGAAAACAAATGGAACAAAGGAACGAGATTAGGAAACGGTAATGCTAGTTGCACAGTGGTATTCCTGGGAGGGGAACGGAGAGTGAGAAGAGATGTACCGAGTACAGCGCAACGAAGAGACCTTGAAGCCAATTTTGAGCCGTTCTAGAGTGGACCGATGATACAATGCGGCCAGGAGGGCTATATGGGGAGACACACTGGGGACGTGGAGCAGCAATGAGCAAGATGAACGGGGGAGACGAAGAAGACATGCCTAGTGAAAAATGCTGTTCGGACAGTCGTCCTCGTTACGACGCCCAGTGACCATCATGAGTGACTGTACCAGGATTAGGTGTAGCTCGAGTAGGTCTTTCTCCAAAGAATGCCATCCTTCGAATTGCTCTACCAACTCTTCGTCATGACCCCTTGTACGATGACTGGCTGGCATGCTTTTCACACCGGCCCAATTGTACTGCCCGTTCACAGCGGATCCAAGCTTGGGTAAGAGGTCAAAGGAGGGGTGCATAAGCCACAGACTTACGCTTGTCGATGATGGAACTCATGGCCTTGGAAAGCACCTCTGCATTGACAGGCAGTCGACATGATGGTGGTGTTGCTGATGGGACTCTATGAGGGTCGCCCTGATCGAGTTGAACAACACCAATGTTGGGGTCGACGGCCATGACATGATGGAATCAAATATGCTGGCGATGTACTTATCGGAGCATTTAAGCTGCTGTGTGAGGAAAAGGGAAAGTCTGAGTTGAAGATGAAAGAGTTGATCTTCCCTGCATGGATATGAGCGGTATGTGCGGAGGAAGATGACGCACCAGATTGAGGTTTGCGTTTTTCCTGGGATGACGGTTGGCCAACGTCCAAGAGGTCGCAGAGACACGCTTTGTTGAGGATGAGGTCTTCGAAGAGATTGATCTTGCTTGGCATTTCCGCACACTGCACTGTGAGCGTTGTCGCGAGGATGGAGTGGAGCATGGCGCTGGACTTCACCACTGCCCATCGTCGTTGTCAATGTTGAGCTCGAAGGTTAGCATGTGCTCGTCGCAAAACTCCGGGTGCAGTGATAGGTAAACAACACCACTGCTATTCAATAGTACAGACACAACTAAGGAGCGAACATAGATGGGTATATATTCAATGGCACAACAAAGAGGGAATGTCGACAATGCATTGAATATGACAACACAACATCCTTTATACCTCCGGAGAACCCGACAATGAACCTAAATGAAATGCCATGTCAGATACAAGAACACAATGTTGAAGGAACACTACTTGTGGTCACCTGGGCTGGCGAGGCGGGGGCGCTTTGCACTCGGCTTGCCTATAACAGAAATGTTCCAGGAAGAACTACCTTTCCTGGTCACCAGGTCTCGTGCAAGGCCAAGGTCATACTCAGCATGATCGTGTTGTGTTCTTGCACCTTCAGCCCTATGTTTGTACAAACCAACCAGGGCAATGCTCTCTGCACAGCGGGCTTCAGCAAGTTCCCGTTCGAGGTGACAAACGATATGGCGAGCCCTTGCAAGTTCGAGTCCCAGCTGAGCTTCCTCCTCGTCAAACTCCTTGTCCATTGTCAGGCTGACATCATTCCCCATATATGGTTCCTGTGACTCGATGAGTGTCGCATTCGGTGTAAGTAGACAATGGACAAGCTTACCACAGAGATACCCTTGCGGATTGAAGAACATGATAACGAGGATAACCCGCGAGAAACTGCAGGTGTTGCGATCTGTAAAGAACTACTCGATTTACAGATGGCGCCAACCGCACTTGGAGTGCCAACATGAGGAATCATGGAAGGAGCGATTCGACGAAGTTGCTCTATCTGAGTTATTTTTAAACGCGACTCTCTCAGAGAGTCTGGGGGGGGGAGGGCGCTCGAAAAAGAGTTTGCCTGAGGAGTCTCTGGAACGATGCTTGAAACAGTGTGATTGCGGCTCAGTGGTTACAGAACACCACTCTCGGACCCAGTTTCCAAATCTGTCAATGATGATTCTGAAGGTAGGTGGGGGCTGTCCATTTGGGTCTTCCCTGGATCCAGAATAGCGTAGAGGATGGGAGATTGAACATTGAGGAGTCAAGATAGGTAGAGGAAAATGAGGAATTTTCTCAATCTCAGGCCGCATCCGCATCAATTGAATGATCTCGTTAGATGTCAGACACGACACGGCACTTTGAAGCGTGGCTCTTGACCAACTCTCCCTTCAACTTCATGCCCAATTGTCCCAGGTGTCTCAAGTTTTTTTTGACCGAGCATGGTGCTCAAAACCATCGTACGCAGCCCCGCTCCGCTTGTCACGATAACAACTACTGCTATACTCTTGAGATCCCCCGTTTGTCCGTCAGTCCTGAACCCCTGGCCGAATACCACGATGTAAATGTGCCATCCCCACCACACTCAGAGCCACCACCCCCCACTTCGCCAGATCTAGATGTTCCACTCGGTCTCCCCGATGACGACAGCGTCCGAGCTGAAGATGCTCGACCGTTTCCAGCAGCCCAGGATCCTCACTTATGGGTGAGGGATTACTTCGAGGGCGCATCAGTTACCTATGGGAAGGGTGATACCTTCCTCGGGTCGTTTCGTAGGGACCAGTATTCGGAAGAACGGAAGTCCAATCTGTATTACCCATTCGCGTCCTCGAAGGATTGGACGACGGCGAAATTCCTTTCAAAGTCAAAACTCAGCATGGCTCTCATCGATGAATATCTGTCCCTTGACATGGTGCGTACATTCGACGTTGAATTGACATACATTACTTAGTACAATTTTTGTAGACGAAGGACTTACCGCTTTCATTTCATACTGCGCGGGACTTACGCTCGCGTATTGAAATGTTACCACCGGGACCACAATGGAAATATTGAGTCGTCTCCTCTGATCACCAGACCAAGGATCCTGTTCACCTCTATTATCGCGATCCCCTAGACTGCATCAAACTCCTGTTCAACAATCCCTTCTTCGCGGACAAGATGGAGTATGTGCCATATAAGCTGTACATGTCCACTGAGCGTGATGTCAGAGTGTATAGTGAATGGATGAGCAGTGACGGCGCGTGGGAGATGCAGGTGAGCATTGCGTAGTACTTCATTCTAATGATTATTTCGTACTGACCAACACTGTAGAAAAAGATTCCAGTTGGTGCCACATTGTGTGGGGTTATCCTGTCATCAGATAAGACGCACATTACAAATATATGTGGAGGACGAGTCGCACATCCATTACTCATAAGCCTTGCAAACATCAAGATGGACGCAAGGAACAAGGCTGCAGCCCATGGTTTTCTTTTGCTCGCATTGCTTCCGATCGCCAAGTTTGTCCACGAGTTGCCCAGAATGTGATCGGTACTCGACGCTCGTCTCTTCCACCATTGCTTAGATATCGTCCTCGAGCCACTCAAGCAAGCAATGGAGAAAGGAACCACCATGCCAGATCCGCTAGGGAATCTCCGCTATTGCTTCACACCGATAGCCTCTTATATCCTTGATACTCCTGAAGCCATGTTGGTTTCTGTCATACGAGGCAAGACATCTCCGATCACAATGGCTTCACACAAACAGTTTGGCGACCCATTCCGACATCCACCATGAACCGCCGCTGTCACCAAACAGCAACTTCAGTCCATCGAGCGACTTGCGGCACTTCTCAAGGAGTATTTTGCCGCATGCGAGGAGTTTCGTCTCAGTGGCGTATCGCTTCCTTTCTGGCGCAATTGGCTGCTCGCATCGCCTCATCTTTTTCTTACTCCAGAGGCGCTGCATCACTGGCACTGCGAGTTTTGGGATCATGACGTCTGCTGGTGCCGGATTGCTCTTGGTGATGATGAAATTGACTTCCGTTTCTCGGTGCTTCCCAAAATCACAGGTATTCACCACTTCAGAAATGGAATCACAAAGCTCAAGCAGGTTGGTGGGAGGACACAACGAGATGTGCAGCGATATTTAGTGGCCGTCATCGCTGGCGGTGTTCCCCCACGTATTGTCACTGTGATCCGCGTGCTCATGGAGTTCAGGTATCTTGCTCAAGCACCAGCCATCACTTCACGATCGCGAGATAACATTGGGGCTGCACTACGCAAGTTTCATGATCACAAACAGGCCATCCTTGATGCCGGCCTTCGCAAGGGCAAAAAGAGGGACCTGGACCACTTTTACATCCCGAAATTGGAGCTCATCCAAAGCGTTGTCCTGAGCATCATGCAGGCCGGTTGTCCGCTTCAGTGGTCAGCAGACACCACCGAACATGCGCATATCGAAGTAGTCAAGGAACCAGCTTCAATGACTAATCACCATGATTATGATGCACAGGTTTGCCGTGCCCTTGATCGTGATGAGAGGTGTCGACTTTTTGACGCCGCAATCCGCCTTCAAACGGCAATCAATGATGCTACTGTGGACACCGATGAAGACCGCGATGAGACTTGTGAAGATCTTGAAAGCATTTGCCCACAAGATGTGCTGCGTGACCTCTGGACCACAAACCAACAATCTACCAACTTCTTTGATGTTGCTTGTAAAGAATCAACTGTCAACCTTCCTCCCCATACCATCGTCGCAGGCTTTACAGCAATCCACCTTAATTTCGACCCTATACATCATCGACAATCCATCGATGAGGTTGCAAGGCAGTTCCAACTTCCAGACCTCCGTGCGGCATTAGCAGACTACGTCAAACGTGAGGGATGGGCAGGTCGAGGGAGATTCCACACCTTCGGCCGTGCTCGGCAATCGGGACGAGACGCGAGTCTTCCGTTCTCCGAGCTTCAGATCTGGCACAAGGTTCGCCTACAACAGAAGTCATATCACTTTCCAGATAAGTTGGGGTCAACGTTCACCATCAATGCTCACCCACCGGGTGAGGACCGAACTTGGAAATTTGGTCGGTATGATGCCGCCATCCTACAGGTGGATCAGGCTCATCAATGGCCACTCAGTGGTTTGACAGGTGAGTTTTTTTCTCTCTCTGGGGAAACTGTTTTGATTGGCGTTCTAGGACACAACATTGTTCTCGTTCATCTCATCATGTGTCCCGCATGTCCAAAACGTGGCCATACCCCTTGGGCAACTCGTGCTCTGGTGTATGCGGAAAGGCTGGATGTCGTGTACCAATGTGGCAGCGAGACTGAGCCGACTACGGGTCTCCACGTACTTCGGATGGCGAAACGTGCATCGGGCGAGAACATAGGAGAGGTTTTCCCATTGGATCAACTGAGGTCATATGCTCACATTGTTCCACGTTTTGGTCGTGTTGCTGATAACCACCTTACTCATTTGAATAGCATTTATGGCTCGAAAAACTTCTTTCTGAATAAGTACTTTGACAAGGACTTCTTCTATTCCATCTCTAGAGTTCTGTAGTACACATGCAATGTCAGATTTCGATTTCTATGTGTCTGCCCTCGCGACAAAAAAGGAAGGCAGCGTGCGTGCGCAAGCAAGTCCGAAGTTCCTTTCTCGGGCACTTACATGTCTGATTCTTGTTGATAACATCTCAATCAGCAAGTCGCTTCGTGACATCCCGGGCCCACGCGAGCTCCAGTCCCAGGAGCAAAACAAACCTCAGTCTGGTGCATGTCCATCGTCTTCTACCGCGCATACCACTCACATCCGTGCAGGGAAGATCACATCTCTCGCCATCAACAAAACAGGTCATCTCCCTCACACAGCAGCTCAATATCGCCAGCATATTCGATACCTGACACGAGGCTGTATCTCCAGCTCAAAGCATTTGTGAGGCAGGAGCTTGTCCCTCCTCCAAGGCCACCCGGCACTGGTCCCTACGTCATGGCTGCCTTGCCCGACACTCGGAGAGATGGCGAATCCACGATCTCTGTCTCAAGTTCATTATCCCTCTCCAGCGTAGCACACGGCAAGCGATTCTCTCGATCTGCTCTTTATCGCGCAGTGCCCCGAGACAGATTACCTTCGCCTTTGTTCAAAATCACGCCCTTGGCTTCACCGGTATCGAAGGGTTTGAGCACAAGCTCCCCTTGGAAGAGCTGCACCTTTTCCTGACGATCGTTTGTGTCCTCTAAATCATTCATTGCATGCTCGAGATCCAAGACGTCTTTCTCGGTGTACCACTGCTTCCCATCCTTTCCTTTCCGAGTTCGACAGCATGCCATTCATAGGAGGCATCCATCCAATCATCTCAGGTATGATTCGCAACTGCCCTAACGCATGCCTAATCTCACGTTCCCACCTTGTATCTTGTTATTATTATGGAATACATAGAGTCCGGGTTGATGTTTTTTTTCACACGTGTTCATTTGACGTACCAGCACCCCAGCTGCAGCGCCATGACAAACCCAACAGGCGGTCAAAGAGGTAATTAAGTTGACCTCTGCCAGGCAAGAGACTTATAAACAGGCGAGTTCCCTCAGGGTTCGGCAAGGTCTTTTTTACCTCCCACCTCCCACCTCTCCATTCCTCCAAGGTGAACCTGCACGTTCCCTTGTTCCAATGGCACCGACTCGCCATTCCAGCTCTTCCAAGGCCGCTATGTCAAAACCTGCATCCTCCCAGTTGGCTCGTCCGATATGTACAAATGCTGGGAAGGGTGGCTACCTCTCCCAGCTAAGGAAGACCAGCGAGGCTTTGGAGCAGCCCCAGCGTGAGTCGCAGGTGAAAGACCTTCTTGTCCATGAACCTGTCAACCATTTGGCTCCGGCTCCAAGTCGTCCAAAGAAGACAGGGACTACGAAGCAGCGGATCAGGGTCAGTATAACTACATGCAACTCGGTCATACACTAATACTTGGCAGGCTACAACAGAAGAAGCAAACTTGGATCCATTTGAGGCCAATGTCCCACCAATTGCACCGTCTGGCCCAGATGGTCGCTTTGGCTTGCAGCCCGGACCTCCCGCGTTCATTGGCAGGCAAACTCTGCATGAGTACGAAAGGGATCGCATGACCAATGACATGACAGCACACACCCGCAAACATGGTGTTTATTCTCCAGAGGTTTGTGGTCTCGTTTGTTTTTTCAGTACAACTCACGAGCATCATTCCAGATTCTGCGCAATAATTCTGATGAAGGGACCCAGATGAATATTGATGAACGCCGCCGCTGAATGTCCGATTTCAACCGTCAGGAGCTTGAAGGTATCACATTTATTATCTTTAATTGTGTCATACTAACCAATCTATTGAGTGCCACGTCATAATGACAGCTGTGAACATGGAGAGCATCGTGAGGATCGGATGGATACTACAGGTGATCCACAAGGTGCTCCAATGCAGCCACTTCATCATCATCCCCAGCATGCGCCTTTGCAACAGCCTCGACTACCACAGAATTTGGCCAGAGACACCATGCAGCCTCGTCGCCCCGTTTCGAATGCTCAACACCTCCATATTCATGCCCTTCCCTCACCACCGCTCTCTCAGTCCAACTCAAATGGCGACGATGCTCAAGTCAATGCTGTACGCCATGGTGATGAACGAGCAAGTGATTTCTATGTGTGCGAGATGATGCTCACTGTTGTACAGGCTAATGCTGATTACAATGTGCTTGCCCGCCACCATTTGACCAACCGCTGCCACAGGTCTCCCGATCCTCGCCACCTGGATAATGTCTGAGATGGAAACCATCAGCGTGATGGTGCATCAATACAGCAGCAAACACAATACGAGGTTCCTGTCGCTCGCCAAGAGCATGTTGCCCCCGTTTTGCAAGAGCATGGTGCCGGTGTTCCAGATGAGGGTGCGTGAAGACAATCCCAAATGCAATGCAGTTTAACAAGAACATGCAGCTAACGTTCGAGACGGCAACCATCCAAGACAACGCCTACAAACACCCATTGGTGGGCATGATCGTGTGGGTGCTGGTAACGGTTCAACTGCTGTTGCAACAGACCGCCGGCATGATCCTGACCCCTCGGATCAGCCAAAAGGCCGCTGGGGCTGATATTCTAAGAATCAGAAGAGCGCCATCCAGGCGAAGCCATCCCAGATTAGTTTTTATCCTCCTCACTGGCAACAGCTTCTGGAGATTGCGAAGGCGGAAATGCGATGCGCCCTCTTTTGTGGTCATCCTTTTCTTCCGGAAAGGCAGCTCGCTCTCAAAGGGGAATGTTATGAAGTCTTGCTGGGTATTATTGCTCGTTATGAAGAGGAAGAAAAGCCAGTTGAATCTGGTGAGTTGGTATCTGTTCGTTGGCGGTCATACTTAATTGTTTCCTAGGGTACGGTGACTACAAGCACAACATGGCGGAAGTGGTATGTTTCAAATGAATTTGAGAAATAAAATGTCATTGACGATTGCAGCTATACGACGATGTAATAACATTTTGAAGCATGATAAAGAGGGCTGTTCAAGAAGCAGTCCCTTCGGGATATGCGCTCTATGCTCCCCCATCTGTGGCAACCCGGGAGGCTCGCATAACATTTGTCAAAGACAGGGCCACGTCATTCCTCAAAGATTCGGAGTATCTGATGGGAGAGCCCAACGAACAGGTGAGTGACATTCTCATACGCGGACGTTATACTCATCTAGAATCTGCAGGGAAAGAGGCTTAACTTCGGTCACCCGGTACTCAAGCAGGTCTGTCTCTTGGTGTACTATCCAAAGACAAGCAAATCCCTTCGGAACTTCCCTGAATTCCAAGATGCAGTCCCCAGGAAGGCACTCGCCCTAGTGGCTGCAATGGTGCGTCGTTCCTGTCACTCATTACAGTTACTGATTGTGGTTGACAGGTTCATTTTGTGTTGACGCTCTACAAGAATCATGGCAAGGACATCAATCCGAACATCATCTCGAAAGACCTCGAGAGGGTATACAACAAATTCATCGGCAGCATGCAGAAGCTCAATGGTCACCATTCCAAGGGTCAGCGCTTTAGGGGGATGCTCACTCAATGGGCAGATGAGGGAATGTAAGAAGTCTGTGTATTATCATATCCTTACTAACTTATTGAATAGGGATGGATTCTCTAATGCCCGTGGTGACGACGACGACGATGGCAATGAGTTCGGCATGAATATATCTGATTCGGAGGTGGAGTCGGCGTTGCTCGAGCAGTCGGGAGAAAATGATGTTGAGGACCAAGACTTTGGAGCACATGGTTGCGACGAAGATGAAGATGGGTGAGGGAGATGATGGTATTGGTGCTGACGAGTGGATGTGCTAGAGTTAGTAGCATACCAGTAATGTCATTGATCTGTCCACAAATACAATCTGTTTACCCGTTTTTGACGAGCATGATGTGTGCCAACGAGGGACAGGCAGAACAGTGCCCGCAACACATATATTTACATGGCACATACAGTTATATGATGTATACAATTACACAAGGCATATAGTACATGTACATAGGTGTACAATTATGTGATGTGTACGGGCATACAGTATGTACGAGTGTAAGGTATTACATAAGGACAGTGGCACAGCACGACAGTCACACCTCACCTGTGCAGTGTCACACAGGTTATTGGTGTCTGTACTCCCTGTACCAAAGCTGCACAGGGGGGGACCTTTCTGTAGCATTGTCAGAGGTGTAGCTTGCTATGCAGAGCAACACAGTACTGTACAACAAATCAGTGATTTGCTGATGCAGAGATTGGAGTGCGGAGTTATCCCTATAAAGGGAGCAAGTGGAGATGCGCTGGGCCGCGGCAGGATTCTCGAGGAGAGAAGCATAAAGGATTCTGCGGGTTCAGTCTGGGAGACGGTGGAGTCGGACTGGGAATATGGAGGAGGTTCCATTCAGAGAGTTAGACATAAGTGGGTGGCAGCGACGATGGCGACAGAGGAGCGGGGGCTCAACTCGAGGGTAAGAGAGGACTAAAATTATGGGGGAAAGGCGATGGGATCCCTGGCCTTATATTCTTCCAGGAGGTCCACAGCATGTCCTAAGTTGGATTCGGGTTCCCAGGTATTCTCGGAAGACGGGTAGCCCTTCCACGAAACTAGGTAGTGGCGTCGGCGGGCGGAACCCCGATGGGCTAAGATCTGTTCGATTTCAAATTCCTCTTCCCTGTCTATTATGTCCAGCGGAAGCGGAATGAAGTTGGGTCCGTGTTCGGCGGTTTCCCGATAAGGGGTCAGAAGTGATGCGTGGAAGGCGTTATGGATTTTCCACGTTTTGGGCAAGCGGTGTTTGTACGAGACAGGTGATATGACCTGAGAGATTTCAAATGGCCCTTCGCGTCGAGGGGCAAGTTTTCGAGAGGGGTAGCGGAGTTTCAGGTTACGGCCCTCAAGCCATACCTTATCTCCCACTTTCCAGGGTTTGAACTTCAAGGTTACACGTTCGCGCATGTAGCGCTGGGCTTTTTCGTGGGCGGCGGTAGCTTCCTTGCGAGCCTCATCGAGGTCTCCAAGGCGTTTTTCTAGGGCGGGGAGGAAGGTTTTTGTTCCTAAAGACGGATAGGCCCTCGGCTCATATCCCATCATCAAGCTAAAAGGAGTCTTTCCCGTTGCGGAATGGACGGAGGAGTTATGGCAATACTCCGCCATTGGTAATAGGTCCGACCATCAGGTGGCGCCTCCTTGGCAAAAGATCTGAAGATAGGTTTCCAGTTCTTGGTTGACCTGTTCCATCTCTCCATTGGTCTGTGGGTGGTAGGTGGAGGAGAGGAGCGGATCATAATCTAGAAGCCTCGCTAGTTCTAGAGCGAAGGCCGAGGTGAACTGCGGACTGCGGTCCGAGATAACCTTGTCGTGGAGTCCAAAGTGGGGAAAGACTTTTTCGAAAAATAGCTGTGCAACGCCCTCGGCGTCCGCACTCTTGTGAGTAGGGGTGAAAATTACCCCCTCTGTAAGGCCATGGTCGACCACGACCATAACTGAATCAAAACCCTTAGATGGCGGCAAGTCCGTGATGAGATCGACAGACAGACACTGAAAGGGGCGGGAGGAAGCGACCGGAAGAGGGGTGAGAGGCGGAACGGTGGGGTGTGTGTTGACCTTGTTGGCTTGGCAAGTCACACATCCTTGGATGAAACAGCGGACAAATGCGGTCAAGCCTGGCCACCAATAGTCATGTTGTACCTGATTAACGGTCCGGTAATAACCGCCATGACCCCCCGCAGGCAAGTCATGGATGGAGTGGAGGAGGTCGTTCCGGTGGGCCTTGGGTACATAGGCCTGATCCTTGAAATAGAGTAGACCATCATCAAAACGCCAGTCATGGATAGTGGAATGAGGGATTCCCGAGGTACCCTCGTGCAGCTTGCGGAGCTGGTCGATGACAAAGCCGTCAGTGGAGCACGACTGTTCAATGGCAAGTCGGAGGTCTGTGTCGATTCGTTTCAAAAATAGCTCTCCGGGAAGTAGGGTAACCTCGGCGTTATCATCCAAAGTATCCAGAGCATCCTTCCGAGAGAGAGCATCCGCAGGGGCCATGTTATTCCCCGGTACATGTTGAAACAGGAGGTCATAGTCCTGTAACATCAATAGCCATCTAGCTTGCCGCCTAGAAAGCTTCCTTGGGTCCTTAAAATAGCACAGATTCTTGTGATCTGTGAGGATAGTTACGGGTCAGTCGGTTCCGGTGAGATAGTGGCACCACTCCTCGAGTGCGTGTATGACCGCTAGAAGTTTGCGGTCATAGATGTCGTAGTTGCGTTCCGCCAGTGAGAACGTTTGGGAAATATAGCAGCAAGGGTGTAAGTCGCCATTGGCGCCCTTCTGCATCAACACGCCTCCGGTAGCCGTTAGAGAGGCATCCATCATGACGTAAAACGGTTTCGAAGTATCCGGCATTGTGAGTACGGGTTTAGAGGTGAAGGCCCGACGGAGGAGGTCGAAGGCCTGTTGTTGCTCGTGCGTCCAGGACCACGGCTGCCCTTTCTTCGTCAAATCCAAGATCGGCCTGGCAATTTCCGAGAAGTTCGGAATAAATTTGTGGTAGAAGTTGCAGAACCCTATGAAGGAATGGACTGCGCGAACCGTAGTAGGTGGTTCCCAGGTAGCGATTGCCAATAGCTTGGTAGGGTCCATCGTGATGATACCCTCTTGAACGACCATCCCTAGGAATTCAACCAAGGATGCGTCGAACGTACATTTCTCTAGTTTGAGGCCGAGACGGTTGTCGCACAACCGTTCCAGAACTCGCCTCGTTCGTTGGTGATGTTCGCTAAGATCCCTGGAATGGATCAACATATCATCCATATAGATGATCAACCATCCTTCCACTACCATATCCTTGAAAATGTAGTCCATGAACGACTGAAAAGTCGCAGGACTGTTGCAAAGGCCGAAGAACATGACGAGAGGCTCAAAGAGGCCAAAGGGCATGATAAACACTGCCTTCCAGGCGTCTTTAGTCTTGATCCGGACGTTGTTATACCCCCCAACGGATATCCATCTTCGTGAAGTAACGGGATCCCTTGAGTTGGTCCATCAAATCGCTGATCAGTGGGAGAGGATAGGCATTTTTGATGGTATGCTCATTGAGATATTGGTAGTCTTGGCAAGGGCGAAGATTACCGTCCTTCTTAGACACAAAGAAGAATGGGGAAGCCATGGGAGAGTTGGAGGGGCGAATACGTCCGGCTTTCAAATGTTCGTCGATAAAGTCTTTGCAAGCCTCTTGCTCTTTAGGGTTGAGCGGGTAGGCCTTTGCAACCTTGGGTAGAAATGAGTCGTCTAGATCTATGCTGTGATCGAACGACTGGTAGGGCGGAAGGGGACCGTCGTCCTTCTTCTGGAAGATGTCCTCAAAGTCTTGGAAGTCCCGTGGGAGTTCCGTCTTAGTCTTCTTCGCATCTTGAGCGAGAGAAGTCGAAATCGTAGTTTTCTTAATGGAAGGTCCGGTTGGCTCTTCGTCATCCTCCTCCACATCCATGAGCGCCGGTATCTCTTCCCGCTGCGTGGTCGGTTCCACGTCAGGTACCTTCAGATGAACCTCTCTGGTCTTTGCCATTTGTATGGGGTTGATGTTACACTTCCACCACAGAGCTCTTCGTCACCGCAATTTGTTCATCTGGCATTTCTTGTTGAAGACGTTTAGAGTATGGGCCTCGGCCGCAGCGTCTTCTCTATTCCATGTGCGTTCCCGTCCGGTCGGTTCCGGATTGCGGAGACGGACGGTTCCTGTACTCCAATCGACCTCCGGATTGTTGTCGTGGAGCCAAGGGAGCCCGAGGATGATCTCATCCTTGCCACAGTCAATAACAAGGAAGTCCCGGAGTTCAGTAGTTTCTCCGAGTTGCATTAGCACCGATGCCTGTTTTCGTATCAGGCCATTTTTATTGGGGGATCCATTGACGTTGCTTGCTCGAAGCGGGATCTTTAGTCGCGTAGTAGGGATGTCACAAGCTACCACGGTAGCATAGTCGATAAAGCAGCCAGTTGCCCCAGAGTCGATGAGGGCTTTTGTGTCAACGCTTTTGAACACAGTTCCGTCAGGTGGGTAGAGGGTGACGGGAATAGATATGGATTGCGAAGAACCACCTGACACGAATACTGGAGATATCCTATGAGAAAATTTAGCAGGCAATGACGTTGACCCATTCCTGCTCTTCAAAAATCCTTGCCGCAGAAACCGGAGACACTCCGTATGCAGTTGGACGGGTCAGTTCCCGTTCCAGGCCACGTGTCCTGGTCGGTTCCAGGTATCTCACATGCCTCTTCCCCTTCTCTCACCGCCTTTACCACCTTGATTCCATGCTTGACTGTGTTTCTCGTGGCGGTCTCTTGAGAAGAAGGTTGCAGTCCAAGCCCCATCCCCTGACCCCGGGGAGTAGCTGTGTCCGCGTCCACCCTTGACTGGACAGATACGTCATTGGGGTACGTGCCTGGTGATTGTTCCAGGACTTCCTCCGAGGTGGTTTCCCAGAGGTTCGCCGGCGCAATAGCGGAAAATCGGTTGTTCCATGGTCCAGATTGTACAGCCCTGGCTTGTGGTGCTGCCCTGATCGCTTCCCTTTGGCACTCTTGGTAAGTGGCCGTTCTTACCTCAGCCATGGCCTGGTAGCCAGCCTCCTCGTCCACGGACGAGCTGCCCTCCCCGAAAGCAGTTTTGAGGATCTTAATCGTGGTGCCTTTCTTGATGCTTCCCATTTCCTCTAGGTAAGCCAAGAGTTCATCATCCTCCTCCGTAGTGGTGGTGGCTCGTGCCCGTCGTTGCGGGACTTTGTAGGTAGGACGTGCGGTGCGTCCAGAGGATGTGGTTGGGCAGGGATGTGAGTTGGACCAGTCGGTTCCAGTTCCGTGGTGGTTGGAAGACCTACAGCCAACCTTGTGACAGATAAAGCATTTGTTGCTCCGCATATACTCAGCGCGCTGAGTCGGCGACAGACGCACGACATCTACATCCATCACATACGGGTCCTTGTGCGATCGAGAGGAGGGTGCCGGGATATGTGGTACACCCTTTCGAAGGTCCCCAATTCTCTGCAATTGCTGCGAGAACTGGCCAGCCTTTTTAATCCAATCCTTGTAGTCGTCGGGGATCTTCTCGCAAGACAGGATCATCATTGCAAGTTTAGGAGAGAGGCCTCGGATGAACCACTCCATGAGAGCATGTTTGTCGGAGATGAGGGACTTCTCGGTGAGAAGTTGGAATTCCAAAGTGTATTTGGCAAAGCCATCGCTCCAGTTTCCATCTGCGTCTTTTCTGGCAGTTTGGTGAAGTTTGGAGAGGTCGATCCTAGCCTTGGCGGCTACGTTGTAGGGGGAGAAGGTGGTCTCGAAAGCCTGTTTGATACAGTCGAAGGTCTTGAGTTCGTTTGGGATATGGGCGCTTCCCAATTTCATCAGCCATCCTTCAGCGAAGGTCTTGCCACGGCCCTTACTGATCTTGTTAAGGAAGGTAAGGGATTTGGTCTTATCTGTGAACACCTTGTCGTTGATAGTGAAGTAGGCGTCCATAGTGAGGAGCCATCTGTTGGCGTCCTCTGCCTCCCCGGAAAAGTCCTCAGGAAGGCCGGCCTTTATTTCAGATACCATGTCGTCGTCTTCTAGAGCCGGGTCAATATTAATATCTTCCGCCTCAGTCGGTTCTGGGTCGAAAGTCTCTGCGCCGGTCCGTTCCAAGTCAGGATCATGGAAAGTAAGGGGAGGATCCTCTTGGATGGGGGATTCAACGGAGGCCTGGGGGATGGCAGCTAATTCAGAGATGGAGGGAAGGGCGTTGGAGTTCCACCCTTGAGACTGGTTGACTTCAGCGAGGGCCCTCTGACATTCTTGGTATGCTGCGATATACTCCGGGGAGGAGAATCTATCCGGGAGAACGAGATAGAATGGGTGACCGTCAGGTAGGAGGTGAAGTCTGGGGAGTCGAGGGGAGGAACAAGGTTGAGACATGGTGGGTGTTTCAGGAGGGGAGTCGGAGTCGGAGGGTGCTCTGAATCTGCCTAGGCAAGAGATGGCGGGTAGGGGGAATGTCCTCTACGTAAAAGTAGGGACAAGGGAAAAAGCTGGTTCTTTTGTAACGCACGGTGTAGTAGTGACATAGCGTGCTGCGATACAATGAAGAGTTTGCGCATAAAGAAGAGAGAGTGAGTGACGAGTAGAGGAATCCTCGAGGAGCGATGCTGAGCTTCGAGACGACGCGAAGCCTAAGCTGGTCTCACCTATCTAGGAATCTCGCTAGACTCAGTGGTCACTAGAAACTACACTGATATTGTGTAGAACTAGCTTAGGGAAAATACAGGAGGGCGAGAGAGCGCCCTTATATATGGTAGGCCCCTTCTAAATAAGGCAAGGATGCGCAGCATCCGCAGTAGCTAAAGTATGACTCAGTGCGCAGCATAGGAGTCACTAGGAATCAGAACGAGTCATGAAGAGTCAGGACGAGTTATTAATAGAAAGGCTATGCTGCAGGCAGTGAAGTCTGAATAAGGCGACTGCGGCGGAAATGGAAGGAAGTCTAAATGGGATATAGGTGGGGCACCGTGTGAGACAGAAAGAGAAAGAGATCGGGAACGTATCTGGTATAATGGAGGACGACTCCATTACGAATACAACCATGTACGGTGAAGTGAACGAGACTAGAAGTCGAGTGAACGAAAAAGCGTAAAGGAAAAAGTGTACTCCCTCGTAAACCATAACACATAGGATATGAACAAGGAACTAAAGGATATTGTTTCTGGTCTCTGAAACAACAGAAAGTAGTCATCTCCCCCACTGCCACCTTTGATGAAAGCATCTTTCCACATTGTCCTGATGATAGATCAGACAAACTGCCTACTCAAAACAATGTCCAACAGCTGGACGACCTAGACGATACATCAGATGAAGATGACGATCTTCCACCACAACAAGATGAACAGGCTGAAAAACTGAAAGGTAATAGGCCAGTTCCCCAACAGCCACCGAGGATACCAACCCTGGAGCCCCAGCAACCTCCGGAACCTCAAAGAGGTCCTCAACCTCCTTTGGATCCTCCAAGGCAGCAGAGACCACCAAGGCCTGCAGTTCCACCTAGAGCACCTCGTCCTCCTCCACCTCCAAATCGGAATCATCTGAGAGGTGAATTTGATTATCGACAATCCACACGGGTACAACAACCTGTCGTTAGACCTGATTCTGTTTATGGTGTCAAGTCTCCAGTGGAAATCGAAAATGCAATCAGGAATGAAAGAGATTTCGCCTGTAATATAATGGAACAAGGAAGAGGGGAAGTTCCTCCACCACCTCAACCTTGTCCACCTACACCTGATGTTCAGATGCAGGAGGAGCCATATCAATATGAGCTTCCATTACCTGATGCAAACATTGACGATGATGATCCCACAGTTAACTTTTCAAATGTGTTCATGACAAGAATCATGGCACACGCTTTTGGCACCAAAGATGTTCCTACACATTACAAGGACATCAACAAATTATCAGCTGATGAGCAAGCTGAATGGCGAAAGGCAACTGATGAGGAAATAAGCTCTCTCCAGGAATGAAATGTTTGGGAACTTGTTGATCTTCCCAAAGGTCGAAAACCCATAAAAGGTCGATGGGTATTCGCTGTTAAAAGTGGCGGTCGCAAAAAGGCTCACTTCGTCGCTAAAGGATTTACTCAAGTCCATGGCATTGATTTCGAAGAAACCTTCTTTCGAGTCGCACGTTTTGAGACTGTCAGACTGCTCCTATCTCTCGCTGCTATGAAAGACTGGGATATCAAGGCTCTCGATGTCAAAACAGCTTTCTTATATGGCAAACTCGAGGAGGAGTTGTTCATGGAACAACCAGAAGGTTATCTTGTTAAAGGCCAGGAAAACAAAGTTTGTCACCTTCTCAGAGCCATCTATGGCCTGAAACAGGCATCTTTGCAATGGAACAAAGAACTTCATAAATCTTTATTGGGTTTAGGTTTCACCAGATTGAAAGCTGATCCTGGTGTTTATTATTTGTTCTCAGGAGAAGATGTGATCATTGCTGTCATCTATGTCGACGACACACTCTTTATGGGTTCTAACCCTAAACTCCTCCAAGGAAAGAAGAAGTCCTTTATGAAGATTTGGGAATGTCGAGATCTTGGACCTGCAACAGAGTATCTGGGAATGCGAATTACTCATAATCGCAAAAACTGAACTCTAGTCTTGGACCAAATCAGCTACGCTGAGAAAGTGGTCAAGCGTTTCCAAATGGAGAATGCAAAATTGTGCCGCACTCCATTACCAGCAGGTTACAACCCTCAAGTCATGCTACACAAATCAACACATGATCATCGCTCGCAGTACCAATCTGTCATTGGTTCACTCTTATACATCATGCTAGGAACTCGACCAGATCTTGCCTTTGCTGTCATCAAGATGTCACAGTTCTCTGCAAATCCATCCGAGGATCATTTAAACCGTGCTCTATATATTGTACGATACTTGGCATCCACCAAGGATCTTGCATTGGTTTTTAATGGGTCAAAGTCATCTGGACTTTTGGCATTCTCAGATTCAGATTGGGCAACTGATCTTGAGACCAATAGATCTACTACAGGCATGGTCGTCTTTCTTGCAGATGGTCCAGTATCTTGGGTGTCTAAAAGACAAAAGACCATAGCTCTTTCCAGTACTGAGGCAGAGTATATGGCGATGTCTGACACTGCTCGACAGATATCTTGGATCAAGTCCTTGTTTCATGAAATTGGATTCTCCTTACCACAGGTTCCACTTTTCATAGATAATCAAGGCGCTATTTTTCTTGCAAGTAACCCTGCTCAGGAACATCGTACAAAATACATTGAAGTCCGACATCATTATATTTGGGAATGTGTTGAGGAGCACAAGAAAATCAAACTCTTCTATGTTCCAACTCAAGAGCAACTTGCAGATCTCTTTACCAAGAATCTTCCAGCAGATCATTTTGAATCATTACGCATGGGAGTCAAACTCTTGACATACAAATCATCTCCATGAGGAGGAGTGTTGAGAATCAGTGACGTAGGTCTAGCCTTTTCTTCTTATCTTCTTATCAGCGGTCTAGAACCTTATCTCTGATATGACATGTTGATGATTACTCATACTTAGTAAGACCCGCCGATAGCTTATCTATCATGTCTTGGCATATGTCATATTTGCTGACATATTGTTCCGCGTCGTTCCATCATATTCTATGGTACAACTTTCTGTTTACCATACATAGTATAGGTGTACATACATACATACAAACAGATCTTACATGTATATAAACCAGGGCTTACTGCCTGGTACTGATAACCAAACATCTCTGTTCTCTCCTCTGATCTCTGTGTTGAGTCACTACTCCACAACACCTATCCAACCTACCTCAAATCTATTCTTCCTTTCTCATACGGAAAAGTCTTGTGAGCTTTCCACACAAGTCTGTGCTGGTGCTATAGAACCCTGGGATACTTTCCATTATTCTCCATCCCATTTTCTATAAGCACATTCGTGGGTCCAAAAGGCTCTAGGGATTGAGCTGGAAGGCGAACACACAGGTAATCTGACCATACCGGTGTTGTGCTTTCGAGGGTGCCTGGTAGTACTGAACAGATTACATTTGGGGCATCGTCGACATGGTACCTGAAACAAACTTTCCAGATATCGTAACTGCACCGCTATCCATTCAGAGAACGGCTCGTGTACAATCATCCCCTGCGAGGGCGACCTACTCCATTTCTACACTCAGCAATCAGATACGGGCGCCATAGATTCATTGACCGGAAGAGTTGACAAGAGCAAGATGAGTGCCCAGAAACTCATTTCCGTAAGCGTTCTCACGGAGGCGGTGGAGTTTGATTGGCAGGAGTCGGCAGGTTTCGAGGAGGATACTCCATCCATTTGAGCTGGGCAAGTCTAAAGATATCGAAGGGTGGACAATTTACAACAGTATGTCTATTCCAAATATCCTCTCACGATTGTAACAAGTGCGAACTGCTTGATAGTTGGGCAGTGGGTGCCAGTGGCATTTAGTTGTTCCGTCAAAACCCGCGTTTTCCGAGTCATCGCGGGCGACGCATGCCATACTCATTCTCCCAAAGCTGATGGGAACTTGGAAGGATCCCTTTCTACCTGGAATTTCAAACCCATCTTTCATGGTTTAGGTCAAGGTATGAATGCCGCCATGAACGATACCCACAATCTCGGTACGCATATACCCGCGGCTTTGCGCTTACACTGAGAATTACTTAGCTTGGAAGCTTGCATGTGCTCAGAGGATGGCCCGGCCCGGCGCTCTTGAAAACGGTAGGTTTTTTAATAAAATACAGTTTGCAACTTTGTCCTCTGCTAGGGACAGCGGAGAACGAAGACGGTGTATCCCACGATGAGTTCTTGCGGTGAGTCGTTTTGTGTGCTGGGTCGCCAATGCCAAGTAATACTTCCTTATTTCACCCACTTGTTTATCAGTGCGTTTCAGATGTTTGGCAGTTCTATTCTCCGTCCGCAATTGTGGATCCTAAATACCAGAAATTCGCAGAGAACCTCATTATTGGACAAGGCACACTCCCAGATTCTCGTTAGCGCTGTTGACTGCCGTCCCGTTGAGATGCAAGACCTTCCCGCAGACATTTGCTTCAAACTGCTCTTCTTTGTGGGACACCTGACCGAGACGCGGGTTAAGGGGTTGAACGCGCTCTCCGAGGAATCGCGAAAGCCGTCCAGCTTTTTCGTTGAATACAGTCCTGATGAGAACGTCTCGGCGGTATTCTACGTGATAACGACTGCTGCAGGCGATCAAGGAGACACCAATTATTTGCTCGTCCCAGCGTTCTTCCGCCCCCGCTGGACAAAGTATGGTTAGTCTTTTTTATTCTCACATCCTTGGTAGTCATGGACCCGCCGCCGCCAGAGTGCATCTTGACGATCCTGACATGGCGGGGCGCCAAGGTGGGTATGCGTATACGAGGTTTGGCATCGATCCGGAGCAGATCACGCTCGTGGTCATTCGGCTGGACGGATATGTCGGGACCATGATGCCATCAACGGCGGTTGCAGAGCTGGACAACTACTTTGGTTCATTCTTTATCCTTCCCAGCCCTGGTGCAGTTTTGGGCGTGGCAGTAGAACCCTCCGAATCATCCTATTGCAAGACGATCTTGTACAATCAAGCTCGTGACTATCGTAGTAGGTTATCCAGCGTATCTGCTTATCAAGCATCAAGAATGTCGTGATGCGATGTGGATAGTCCGAGCCACAAGTCATACCAGGAATAGAGGTGGGGAGGCGATGAAGAGATCTTGCACAAGGACTACACTCGCGAGGGCGTAATGCAGAGGTACTTGACGAAAAGCTTAAACCTCTTACGCAGGCAAGAACAAATAGGAAAGAGTAAGAGGGGAGGCACTTCTAAACACAGCTGCAATCCGCAACCGAAAACAACCACAACAGGTGATCGAGATCGAAATCCTTCATCCGCAAAAGGTATCACGACCTGATTCCCACAACATAATGCTCGCAAAACCTGTTCCTACGAGTCTAGGAATAAGAAAAAAGTGAAACAGGGATGAAAAAGCAGACTAAGATGAGGACTTAGCTTGTCATGACCTTTGCAGTAAACCAGCGGACAGCACGGTACATTTCAAAGCATGCACCATCTTTCCCTTGACGCCCTCTGGGAAGACCTCCCTCCAGAATGCCGCAGTAAATGAACGGAACGCTTGGCGGTTCTCGCTTATGGCTGACTTGCGGATGGCGACTATCGATGGAGACGGCTTCCCGTCCCTCACATTCATAGCACATATGGTTACGACACGTTTTACCAAATTTAACGAGGGAAAAAACCTCAAACCTTGCTGGCTCTCAAACGTCTTCTATTCTGATGGCTGGCTTCACATTTCAGAAGATGTTTCCTCGCCTGAGGATATATGGGCGGGGACGAAGTATTGGCAGATGCTGGGCGCAGCTGAATGTCGGCAAAAAGGTGTATAGTAAAATAATTAGGTGATAGTAAGAACTACCAGGGGCTTGTGGGTTCTTAAATGAAAAACGTTGGGCAGCGTCTCTCCAACCGCGCGCAGAACCAAAGAAAGGCCTCGCAGCAATTGTGGTACCTACCCTCTGCGGCTTTGATTTCCTGCGCCCACTCTGAAAATTCCTCTTGGCTAGAAATTGAAACTGCAATACCCAGATCCCGAATCATTTCCTTGATCAAGTTAGGAGACTGCCAGATGCAAAACGCAGTTCTGAACAAGATGTGGTTGTAGCCGCATTTTCCAAACGCTAAATTTGCGTGGAATGCCGGGCACTCTCCATTGTTCTGCTGGTCTTGCGGCGCTCCGCAACTGTAGCAGTATTCGAACTTGGTGGTGAAGTTGAAAGACCGCCTAAAGGTCCCGTAATTTCCCTGAGACTGTTCCTGCATGTACGGGCAAGAGGGGAAGTGATCGGGCACCAGCTCTCCCCTCTGCACAAAATGGAAGATGCACATACCCCGCAGCCTGGGCATGTACTTGTTTAACCTTTGTGTGCGTTCCAAACGGGATGCCTTCCCAAGCTTAGATCGACTCGCCCGCGCCAAGGAACCACTTGAACCAGGCAGCGGCGAAGAGGCAGGGAGCACGGGCGTCAAAGGTGCTGGCACGGAGTCCGTAGGACATCGGGACAAAGTCTGGGCGTGCTATGTCAATCCAGGGTGAACCATGCTCCGCATCACTAACCTTCACCCGCTGTCTTTTGGTCAACTCAGGCTCGTTCGCATCTGGGGTCGGCAACCCAAAGTCCGAAGTGAAAGGCGAAGAAAACTCTGGATAGTCTCTGCTACCTTGCCTTGCTGCTTCCCGGGCAGAAGTGCGGAGGTGCTGAATGACGATTTAAATGTGATCAGTCAGCTGGCTTAGCAAAGAGAGATCTTACCGGATTTTCTCCGCCTGTTAAGAATTCGGACCATTCTTCACCCTGATTCTGCCTCGCGCGAGTGACCATGTTGAGCTCCAGCAACCCACCGTTCTCGTAACCAAGCGCACTATGCCGCGGTCGCTTCTTTAGCCGCGGAACTGACTCCTGGGGTACGTCCCTCTTTCGCTGCCCAGAGTAGAGCTGTGGCGTCGTTTCGAATGGGTGCAGTTTTTCAGGTGGACCTGGCGTGTCAAACTGCTGCATTTCGCTGAGCAGCGACCCCCTTTCTGCAGTATGTCTCAACCGATCTCCGCTCATCCTCGAAAGTGCATTCCACCGGTTGCTTTCGGTGGCCCACGTGGAAGGGTCAAATGGATCTTGGTTAAAAGATGACGACGAAATCTCTGAAGCGTCAGAACGGTGGTCCGAGTGAATGGGTGCCCTAGCCACAGGCGAGCCTTCACCGGTAGCGAGAGGTGGAGTTCCTCCCCCTCCGGTCGTGAGCCTGACATTTTTTTCCACTATACCAATGGCTGGCAAATTGCGTAAGACTGGACTTGTAAGAGGGTCTGCCTCCGAGACTCCACCTGGTGCAACAATGGGTGTCATTGCTCCCAAGAGCTCGAGCTTCTTGATGTTGTCCGCAGTCAGACCGATGTCCGCCAGCTTCCTCATGACTGCATCAGCGGTAGCATCGGAGACTTGGGCAGCGAGCTCCCTTGTATCCAAAATCTTCCCGGGAACCACAGCCGTTCCTTTAGCACATGCAGGCTTCTCAGTTTCCATGCCAAGCAGCCTGGACAGCGGTCCCAACCAAGCGAGTGCGCGCTCAAAAAGTTTTCCCTTGCTTCCTGTGCCCTGGTACTCCATCGCGCTCTCAGCCACTTCAGAGCTGCAGATAGGGCCCTTTGGGCGAAGAACTGGGATCGATTGGTCACCTTTCGGTTGTTCCTTCCGCAGATCATCCGGCCTCCTCACCTGGGTCTCCTGAATCGGCGAACAACTCAAGGCCAAGGGCACCCGCAGACGATCCCTCTACGGGCCGATTTCCTGAG
>JBBPJO010000055.1:0-40889 GCA_038088815.1 Boletus nobilissimus | reverse complement strand
CACATTTGTTTTCACTCTTGCCGCCACCTCCAACAGTTGTTATCTTCTATGATGTTGGCTGTGTTTTAGACAGAACATTGTCACTTGTGAGTCGTAATCTTAATTTGTGTATTTTGGTTGCTTATCCGCCAATAGTACAACATCTTCCCGGATGACATTCTCCAGCGCCTGCGCTTTGCAACCACCGCCGTGCACGCTTACGGTCACGAATGGTCATGTCAGCTAGTCTACAATCCCCACTTGGCTGTTGGACTAGGACTTTCCGATGGGGAAGGGACTGAGTGGCTATGGTCTCGACTCATCAAATTGATTGGTATCGAACGTTCCTCTTCCGTAAGTAAATTATTTTCTGGGTGAGAATGCTCCTAATGTCACCTGTAGCGTCAACGATGCATTTGGTTAATCAATCGTCAGTTAGCCGCAGTTGGCAGCGAGATGCGGGACGATCTTGGAGACTGGATCAAGCGACGACTTCGGCGGGGAGTCCAGGGACAAGGAAGGCTGGCAGAAGGCCGATTAGAAGACTGCTGTTGAAATTCAGGAACTCGAGAAGCAGTGGACCTCTCAGAAAGCATCACAGCTCTCGTTACGTGCTCGTATGTACCCATTCTTCTTCTTCAAGAAGCTATCAACATATATTAAATTAGACGCTCCCACACACCTTAAAAAAGAGCTTGACGCCGTCTTGGCACTGCAAGCAGACATCGACACAACAGACCGAGCAATCCATGCCGCGAGAGCGGCTATACAGAAGGATGCAGTTTCTGAGGATACTACAGCAGCACTTGACAGTCTCGAACCTACTCATGACCGCCTCCTGATGAAAGTTGATGCACTGTGACTTGTCAGTCACTCGAGCACGAATGTTGCGTCGTTATGTGTGGACCACTCGAAATAGTACTTGTGGCAGCAGCCATGGACAGGTAGGAGGGAAGAGAGGTGGCGCTGGGGAGGGCACTGTACGTGTCTCTTTGTGCGCAACACCTCGTTTTGTGCACGCAACCACTTGTCTTGCGTGCGTGGATTTTTGCACCATTGGGACCTCCATACTTCTCGATTTCAAGGACATTGTCATGAAACTCATTTACGACAAAGTAGGTAGTGCAAGCACAAGGCAATGTAGGTAACGCCGGAAGTCAGCTATCTCCGCCTCCTTGAGTCCAGTAGCATCAAAACCTCGTATCACAGCTGCTGCGGTTGCCAAAACCCAAACTCCACAGTCGCAGCTGTTCGTCTACAGGGGGAGAGACTGAACGAAGCAAGGCGTCATTAAAAAGATAACGAGTTACTCAAAGAATGTACCGTAGTTGGATATGCAATCCATGGTCTGTAGTCGAGTCGGACGTCAGTGGGGTGCTTTCTCTTTGCAATCGTTAATAGGCGGGTAACCAATCGCATCACGTCCTGCATCGAAGTTAGCGTTTACATGAGCAGTGAAGGACATTATGCCTTACTGGGACATCCGATTCCCAAGGCTTCTGCTGAGCCAGACTGTCGAAATGTTTCGCCTCCTAATATGTTTGTCATCTCATGGAAACACTCGACCGCATCTGCTATGCGGTCGATCGTCTCGAGACGTTCGCATACGACCTTATAGGTCTCGACTCTAGAGAGTGCGAACTACAAACCTCAATCTCAAGATGGTAACAACAGCAAAAGAAGATACTCACCCCAACCACGGAAAGCAAAGCATCTTCCACGAATCGTGAGTCAGCTTTGCTTTTACCCACTCCCTCAAGAGGGGTGTGAGAGAAGTGTGAGTTGTCAGCGGGGCAGTATTACTGTCAGCGGACGTCGTTGTGCGAAATCTAACGGAAAAGGGTTGACGCACGACAGATAAATAGGTGGAACATTAGCTCACCACAAACCCACTCGGTCATGGGTACGCTGGCGTAGATCTCTTCCCCCAATTCGCTCGTCATTGCGTGAAAACACTCGATCGCATCTGTTGTGCGGTGTATCATTTCGAGACGTTCACATATGACCTGGTATATTGTAAACCACGAACTGCAAACCAAGAGTGTCAGGCTACAAGACGGACAAGAGCCAAAAGGAGGATACTTGCTTTGACAGCAGCAACCAATGCCTCTTTCCACTCGCTATTCGTTAATGTTGCTTTTGCCCACACACGTAGGAGTGGAGTAGTATGCAACGTCAGCGAATCACCGTGTCGAGTTGCGCTCGAGACTGCGCGACCATCGTTTTCGAGAGTAAAGAAACATGTTTAGTAAAGTCTGCGGCAACATTTTGAATGCACGGAGAACCTGAACGGAGAACAAAACCCACCAGAAACCCACTTGGTGATGGATACACTCGTATCTACCTTGTCTTCCAAGACATTACCATCTCGAGAAGTGATTCGCTCGCATCCATTATGGGACCCACAGTAAACAAGGCTTCACAGAGACGCTGTCAAATTATGGCATCAAGATTGTCGAATTTCCATCCAGTAACCCGTCAGACACAGTCGGCGAGGTCGATCGGTCGCAATACACGCGTTGAGAAGCCTACTAGTGAGATCGCAAAAAGGGGCTGCCCGATATTGTCCGGTATTTGGGCTCGTGCGCGCTCAAACGGGAGGCGGGTGGCATACCCCATAAGTTTGAGAGATCCGCCGCATATACCCACGGCGGGGTCCCTGTCGAGTGGCGAGCCAAAGGGGACCCATTGGATGTCATTAATATTCTTTTAGTCGTTTCGTCGAATCGTTTGGTGACGTGGTCGATAGAGTCGGGAGAACCGTATCTGGAGTTTTTGGGTTTCTCTGGTTCTGAATGAGCCCTCGTCGAGACGTGAGGCGGTGCGACGTACCCGCGAGGAACTCTCTTGCCCTACGACTCATGAAGACCTACCCTGCGAAAGTACTTATCGAACCAAATTTAGATGATGAACAACAGACTCGCGTTATCATGAGACTGACAACTTGGTGGTGCGATTTTCTCGATTACCAGCGGGTTTGTGCCTTGTACTGCGTAGAAACTGATGTCAAGGGTGCCACTGCCTGCATCGGCTACCAGAAAACAGGTGGGTGGATTCGGAGGGCAAAGGGGGTCAACGGATTGTCTCGGAGCGAGAGGGTACGCACGGAGAGCACATCCACAGCAAGTTCCCTTTGGACACAGGCATGGAGACTTGCTTCTCCCTCTGTGACAAACTGGATCCAGGCGCAATCCTCGTCCGTGTCCAGAATCAAACCGCCGTAGACTGCCACACGACGCATCCTGGTCTGTAGTGCACCTTCCCAACCGTTTGGATGGCTGAGAACGAATTTGATTGAGTGTTTGACAGGTTGCCATAGGGCTTTGCGGTTTGCATGGGTATCAACGATAAAGCTGCGGGTGCAGCAGGACAAGTAGCGCAGAAAGTCGTCAAAGACGTCAACGGGCGAGGGCGATTTGTTCCGTGAGAGGGCTGAGACTCATTCCGTTCATATTAAGCTTCATGGACTTGGGTCGGAGACAAAGTTTGAATCTACGAGTGAGGTGAGGGGGATGAGAGGGAATGGGACACGATCTGACGTACAGTTCTGCATTAATCCAGCATTCGTTTTCTGCCTGCAAGGAGATCGATGCATTGTCTGTGTCGGCATACTTACATGACGTTTCCATCTCTGTCATCACTGGAATGACAAGTCCGAGATAGGAAATATTTCCGGCAAATGAGGTAGACATTTGTGATAATCCAATACAATGGTCATGAACATGTTTTACATTTCATAATAGGCTATAAGGGTTTCTAAGCTAACATTGGATTTATGTATATTCAAATCCCCCATGTATCTTATAAGACACGTTGAACAGGTATCATTATGGTATTAGTTTGTAATATCATCTTTAGATAGCAATAATCCTAATCCTTACATCTCTGGGTAACATCAGTAATAATATTGCCCCAACCCCTTGAAATATATTTATTGGCCATTGTAGTCAGACTGAGATGTCTGTCGGATACAAATATAACTTATAATCCAATATAAACCATGTTGCACAGGTGACATTACAGGCAGCAGTATCCATCATGGCTTACATCACCCCCCCACCCCAGACATGCCATCCACTTTGTTGAGAATCAGTGACTAAAGGTCTAGCCTTTCTCTTATCTTCTTATCAACAGTCTAGACTCTTATCTCTGATATGACATGTTGATGATTACTCATACTTACATAGTAAGACCGGCCGATAGTTTACCTATCATGTCTTGGCATATGTCATACTTGCTGACATATTCTTCCATGATGTTCCATAGGGTTCTATGGACGACTTTCTATTTACCATACATAGTATAGGAGTACACAAGTACAAACATATCTTACATGTATATAAACCAGGCCTTACAGCCTGGTAACAATAACCGAACATCTCTGTTCTCTCCTCTGATCTCAAGTATTGAGTCCTACTCCACTACATCTACCCAACTTACCTCAAATCTATTCCTTCTATCCCATATGGAAAAGTCTTGTGAGTTTTCCACACAAGTCTGTGTTGGTGCTGTAGAAACCCTGGGATCATATTCCATTATTCTCTATCCCATTTTCTACACACTTCATATTCACCTTTGACATCTCCAGCCTCATCATCCATGTCACTGCCCATACCACCTGGAATTGAAGACCACACCACCAAGATTGTTTCCACCTCATCATTGCCAGGTCTTGCCAAGGCAGAGGCAATCCCAATTGCTCACTTAGACACAAAGGTGTTCACATTTGCTTTGCCTGCTGTGTGGTAATCCATCCCTATTGTAGATCCTATTATTGGCCTAGAGCTCTCATCTCAATACATTACCCCCCCACTCCCAACATGCTGTTTACCTTCAACATCTCCAGCATCATCCACATCACCACCCACCCCACCCAGAATCAAAATCACTGCCAAGATCATCTCTGCCTCATCATTGCCAGGTCTTGCCAAGGCAGAGGTAATCCCAATTGTTCACTCAAAAACAAAGATGTTTGTGTTTGCCTTGCTCACTGTGTGGTAATCCTTCCCTATTGTAGATCCTATTATTGGCCTAGAACTCTTGTCTCGATATATCCCCCCCTACCCCCCACCCCCAACACACCATTTACCTTTGACATCTCCTGCACTGTCCACTTTACTGCCCACACCACCTGGAATTGAAGTCACTGCCAAGATCATTTCTGCCTCATCATCACCAGGTCTTGCTGAGGCAGAGGCAATCCCAGTCATTCACTCAAAAACAAAGATGTTTGCATTTGCTTTGCCCACCATGTGGTAATCCATCCTTATTGTAGATCCTATTATTGGCCTAGAACTCTTGTCTCAAAGATGATACTTATTGCATTCTCACCACCCACACTGTTATCCCAGGACTGAGGTTGCCTACCACTATTCAAGGTCCCTTCTAGCTTGCATCTTTACCCTTCCATCAATCCTGTTCCACTTGTGCACCCTTCCAATACCATGGTATTTTTGCCTGATCCCACTCCCTTGTTTGCACCCACCTCATCCTGCCATCTAGAAGTTGACACCACTGCCTACAGTAAACCCATTTGCATTGTTGAGTACAAGTCCATTGCTGTCATATGAGCAATGTTATCCATTGCCACCCAAGCCCACATTCCCCCAACCCATCTGTGGCTTACATCCCCAGCATTGTTGGTGTCAATGCCTACATCAAGGACCACACCACCAAGATCATTTTCGTGTCATCCTTGCCAGGTCTTGCCTTTCTAACTCTACTAGTACCATAGTAGTATTTGTATCATTTCCAGAAAAAAACTAGCTAGATGTCATACCAACTGTCTTGGGAAACTACACTATCTTCATCCTTGCTCCCTTCACTCTCATTCTCATCATCTTCCATATCCACATCCTCATCCTCATCCTCATTCTCATCAACTTGTTCCTCATCTTCCTCTGCATGTTTGTCAGCCTCATGCACCACTATATCATCCCCATTGTCCTCGTCATTGTCCATGTCAACCTCACAGTCAGTCTCGAGTGATTGTACATGGCCTCCTATCTCTGCAGCAAGATGCTCAACCCCTATCCCTGCAAACTGGGCAAAAATGTCACTATCCACAAAGCTTTGCTTATTAGTGCTATGGCTTTACAATAGACAGTGCTGCTCACATATTGACATAGAATGCAGCCCAATCATCCACTTCATTGGGCTGCCTCACCAGTGATGCTCCTCCCTGTAGAAGTTCCAAGGTGCAACCATCCGAGAATGCAGGAATTAGGTGGCAACCCTGAATTACCAGTGACAGATCCAAGAACCCAAAGGGTATCTGGTCAGGATGATCTGGGACAAATCCTACCTTGGGTAGATGGGCCTGTCTAAAGCCCCATTTGTGATCTGCATCAATTCCGAGCCAGTGAACCCACAAGACTTCCATGTTCTGCTCAGAGTGATTTACCCTGTTCACATGGAGAGATACCTGGATCTGAAATGCCTGGATAATCTGGCCATACCAGAATGGGTGTTCTTTATCCTGGGAATGCGTCATGATGATATCTCTGTGAGATACTTGTATGATGTCCCAAGCCCGCCGAACATCATAGGTGGTGTAGTTGATTTGTAGTAGTTTAGATTTGATGATGGAATTGAGATTGAGGAGCTGGATGCAGCTGTGCTGCTCAGGAGTGAAACTCCACTCATCACCATCATAATCTAATTCAAGGAGCCTTGAAAACAGATGATCATTCATATCCCGCATAAAATCTGGCTGAAAAAAATGCTATTCAATCCGGAAAAAGAAAAAGAAAAAGTACTCTACCTTCACAGCAGGGTCAGCATGATGTGTCTGAAGGAGCTCGAGGATGTTGAAGATGTTGTCCTGCCAGGGAACAGAGGCCATGGAGTGATGTAACAATGGTGAGGGGTCAATGTTATCGATCTCGAGTTGTGGTTCCTCCAGGGTAAGTTGTTGCCTGAGATAGGTTTCTCGTCACTCCTGCCTCGTCAACATGTCCACAATGTCTTTCTTGTTGGAGGCACCATAAAACTGTTTAACCAATTTGTGTGCCTGTTCACCCTTGCAGTTGACTCTAAGTCAATATGTGTGGAACGAATATATTGAGGACATACCACTTGAGTGGAGTATGAGTCTGTAGTCCTGAAGTGGGTAGTCTCTTTCCTTCTTACCACCACCATGCCCAAACAGGCACCCAAACAGGCACCCAAACACCCCCCCCCATCCCATTGCCTGCTCCCCCCCCCTCCTCAGGTGCAACCTGAGCAACAGCCCTCTTCCAAGCACCAGTGCTCTCATGAGACTGCCTGCAAGATTCTACTCTCTAACATTGGAAGGAAGTACCACACTTTTCCTGCCGGAACGTTCTGCCTCCACTTCACCCCCCCATCCATACCCAAGTTTGTTTTATCATACTTCTCTACTTACCCTTTCAAGTGGAGGTGGACCACTAAAGGTGGCCCCAACAAGGGGAAATCCTTTTCTGTACCCACCATCCCTACTGCCTGCACCCCAGCAGACCATTGAGCTGTGCGGTGGACAGTGGACCTGTTCCACTCGTTCAAAGCCCATCTGTCAGATGATGCCCTTCTCGAAGGGAAGGTCAAGAGGACCATCATCCAGCTGTACCAAAACAATATGCTCATCCACTTCCATGCCCAGCTCAGGTCCCAAAAGTCTGGGCTGGGAGACCCCATGATGCAAGGCTCTTTAACCCCAACCCCCAATAATCACATGCTAGATCAACCAGCCGCCGCAGCCACCCCTCTTCTCACAGATCCTACACTTGCCCTAGAGCAGCGCATAGCCACCCTTGAGGCTGAGATCCATCAGCTGCGTCAGCTGGTTCAAGGGGCCCAGGAAGCTGCCTGGGCCAAGGCCCCCTCTACCCCTGCCGCCAGGAACCCCCCCTCGACACCAGCTCCTCCAAGACTCCTCCCAATGCTTGTCTCAGTGCAACCCAACACTCAGTTGTGCAAGCGGGGGCATCAGGAACAAGCTGGAACCCTACCCTCCCTAGCTGAATCCCCCCCTGCCTCTGAACCTGCCCTTTCGGAGCTTCACTCTCTGACCCACACCCCTCCCACCTCCAGGGGATCACTCGTGGTAGAGCAGGAACTGGATTCCATACCTTTGGGACAACTCCCCCACACCCACCCCGCACAGATTGCTGTTTCCCACTGGAGGGCTAAGCAGATCCCAAGCCTCCAGATGTAACGCACAGCGTAGTGGTGACGTAGCGTGCTGCGATACTAAGACAAGAACATTGGTAATGAAATGAGAGCGAGTGATGAGTAGAGGGATCCTTGAGGAATGATGCCGAGCTTCAAGACGACGCAAAGCCTAAGCTGGTCTCACCTATCTAGGAAGCTGTTGCTAGACTCAGTGGTCACTAGAAACTACACTGATATTGCGTAGAACTAGCTTAGGGAAAATACAGGAGGGCGAGAGAGCACCCTTATATACGGTAGGCCCCTTCTAAATAAGGAAAGGATGCGCAGCATCCGCAGTAACAAGAAGTGACTCAATGCGCAGCACATGAGTCAATGTGAGTCATAATGAGTCATGAGGAGTCATGACGAATTATAAATAGAAAGGCTATGCCGCAGGCGATGAAGTCTGAATAAGGCGACTGCGGCGGATCAGGAAAGAAGTCTAAATAGGGATATAGGCGGGGCGCTGTGTGAGACGGAAAGAGAGAGAGATCGGGAAACATATCTGGTATAATGGAGGACGACTCCATTACGAATACAACTGTGTATGGTGAAGAGAGCGAGACTAGAAGTCGAGTGAACGAAAAAGTGTAAAGGAAAAAGTGTACCCCCTCGCAAACCGTAACACCAGATCTCGCCAGATGCGAATGTCTACAATGTTGCTGTTCTCCTGCCCATCTCTGGCCTGCTCACCATCATGGCAATGGGGCCCCCCAGGGCTTGCAGGCATGTGGCACTGAAAGGTTTGAGTAAGATATTGGTGCTAGAGGAAGGGTCCCCTCCTCCTCCGATTGTGCATGAAATGATCGCTGCTTGATTCTCCATACGATTACTGTCCCCCTGCTCCTTAGCACACTTTGCTCACCCATCCTGGGATCTGTTACAGATTACTGAGGGGATACACTTTTTCACTCATTCTCTCACCATATGTGGTTGTATTCGTAATGGAGTCGTCCTCCATTATACCAGATACGTTTTCCCAATTCTCTTCTGTTTCTGTCTCACACGGCATCCTGCCTATACCCACATTTGGACTTCCTTTCCATTCCACCACAGTCGCCTTATTTGGACTTCACCGCCTGTGGCATAGCCTGATTTTCTGACTTGTCATGACTCTTCATGACTCGTACTGACTCTTATGCTGCGCATCGAGTCATACATTCATGACTCACTATGACTAGAGGTGCTGCGCACCACTTCCTTATTTAGGGGGGGCCTACCATATATAAGGGCACTCTCTCGCCCTCCTGTATTTTCCCTAAGCTAGTTCTATGCAATACCAGTGTTATTTCTAGTAACCTCTGAGTTCAGCAAGCACTTAGTCTGTACCTGAATAGGAGAGACCGCTTAGGCTTTGCATCGTCTCGAAGCTCGGCACTCGAACTACAAACTTCACTTGTACCCTTGCTCTTTTCTCTGTCCTCGTTTGAGCTTAGTATCTTAGTATTGCAGCACGCTATGCTGTGCGTTACAGGATCACAAGCTTATAACTGTGTACTACCCCCTGTTACAGTTCCCAGAGGGGAGGTACACTTTTTCTTTACACTCTTCGCTCACTCATTCCCTAGTCTCGTTCTCTCTACCGTACATGGTTGTATTCGTAATGGAGTCGTCCTCCATTATACCAGATACGTTTCCCGATCCTTTTTCCTTTTGTCTCACACGGCGCCCCGCCTATGTATATCCATACTTAGATTTCTTTCCATCTCCGCCGCAGTCGCCTTATTCAGACTTCATCGCCTGCGGCATAGCCTTCCTATTTATAATTAGTCATGACTCTTCATGACTCATTTTGACTCGTATCGACTCATATGCTGCGCATCGAGTCATACTTTGGTTACTGTGGATGCTACGCATCCTTTCCTTATTTAGAAGGGGCCTACCGTATATAAGGGTGCTCTCTCGCCCTCCTGTAATTTCCCTAAGCTAGTTCTACGCAATATCAGTGTAGTTTCTAGTCACCACCGAGTCTAGCGATAGTTCCTAGATAGGTGAGACCAGCTTAGGCTTCGCATCGTCTCGAAGCTCGGCATCGTTCCTCAAGGATCTCTCTACTCATCACTCACTTTTGCCTCTTCACTCTTACTCTTGTCTTTGTACCACAGCACACTACGTCATCACTACGCTGTGCATTACACCCCCACATGATCTTATCTCTTTCACATTGTGTCTTTACAGCATATGTACTGTCCAACGAGGGGCACTGCCCCAAGGACAATAAAAGTCCTGAAGTGTTTGATCATTTCTTCATAGTCACCAAGCACATGGAACTTGTAGGTATTGATGTTGAATACCTTGAGAAGTGGCAAAGAGGCTGTTGGCTTCTGATGAAGGCCTTGGCACATGGCAGTAGCAGCTCTTCTGTGTCTTTGAGCTGTTTCACAAGGCAGTTCTTTCATTTCGAAGGTTGGACATGTCATGCTTCGAAACCGTCGCATTTCAGCTCCCAGTTGTTGTAGAGCTTGCCGAAGCAGTGACAGAGAGCTCTTGGTATGAAGCCTCATCTTTGCAAGTGCATGCCATTCAGCCATATGGAATAGCAGAGTTTGGACTATCCCATCATGGGTAGGAGGCAGTAAACCTTCTAAGACGGGCATGGCGCACTAGGAAGTATGTGGAGGTCAACTAGTTTAGTCACTGAAATAGGGTCACCCTTACCTGAAGGAGATCTTCGAAGAACCTTGCCAGGTGATGGGTGATTTTGGCAATATTGTCTGGAAATGAGTGGATACTGTCGATCCCAAAGGATGGGACTACAGCAAACCTATAAAGATGGCATCACAGTTAACCACAGTTTGCATATGATGGGAACTATGCACCTCTCATTGAGTACTCGGACATGCCATGGGTCAATTGCTTGAAGGATTCTGATAAGGTGTTTCAGGATTGATTTCACAATACCTAGATCAAACTTGTGGAGTACATCAACCACAAGTATTCAGAATATGTCAAACCCCAGTGGGGACAGATGCTTGGTGAACACGTTCTGTGTCAATTGTGATGCCACAATCAATCAGTATGATAGCTGACTTGCTCATTGAAATTGACTTACGATTGTGGGGACAAGTGAAAGGGGCTTCAAAATGCATTCTATGATAATGCTCTTCAAGGGTTTCCCAAGGTAATAGATAGCCTGCTGAGCATGCAGGATCTTGGGAAGAAAAGGGAGTCGAATGCGAGACAGTCTTGCACTGAGATCACTGAGAAATCCAAGCTGGTGGAGGCTTGATTTTGGTATCAAGCACCAAGGGTACAGACAGATGCCTTTGTCTCAGATAGTTGCAATGAGGATTCTATAGTCAATGTGTCAAAGAGATATATAGTTCTGATAAATTCAGCTTACTTTTTGGGGTAGTCAGCTGAGTAGGTGAATATATGTGGGTACATGCTGTAATGCACAGCGTAGTAGTGACATAGTGTGCTGCGATACAAGCAAGAGAACAAGAGCGGAGGTACGAGAGCGGATGACGAGTAGAGAGAGGAGTCCTTGAGTAACGATGCCAAGCTTTGAGACGATGCGAAGCCTAAGCTGGTCTCACCTATCTAGGTACTAACGAGTAGCTCACTAGACTTGGTGGTCACTAGAAGCAATGCTGATATTGTGTAGAACTAGCTTAGATAAATAAACACCCAGGGTAACTTGCTGGCACCACAGCCTCTTTGTACGAGTACCATGCCCTCCCAAGTGACCTCGCTGGCATATCCATGCCCCAAGTGTCGCCACTGGTTCAAGAACAAGTGCGGGCTGACACAACATCTCAATGCCAAGCATCCGGTATTAGCATGCCCCCCAGGTCGAGCTGATGAATGATGGGACGTATCCAATGGAGGAGCCGATGGCGAGGCGGACGACATGCAGAATGCTGATTGGTTCCCTCAGGCTCCAAGTCCCAGGTCATCACCTGCACCTGATGTGGAAACCGAGTTTTTTGGCCCCAGGGAAGATTTGTATCAGAACTACCATACACGACTGAATGGTACATGCTAGCTAGTCACCATCGTATCATCTAACTGATGGGCATCGGTTTTTTGCAGGCCGTCCATGTGATGCACAAGGAGCCTTTTTGCCCAAAGGTACTCCTCCCCCTCAAGAAAAGGCAGCCAACAACTGGTCACCCTTTGCAAACCGGATGGAGTTCAAACTTGTGGACTTCCTGTATACTCAATCACAAATGCCTGGCATGCAAATCAATGCGTTTCTCGACATCTGGGCTGCATCTTTGGTTGCGGCAGGTGGTCAGCCACTGTTTTCTCACAATGGAAGTACTCGCACACCTGACCACAAGGACATTTACCAAATAATTGATCACATTGAGCATGGAGATGTGAAATGGGATAGTTTCACAGTACGTTACACTGGTGATCACCCGGCCAATGGTGCACCACCCTGGATGAACGACAAATACTGTATGATGTTTTTTTTCGAAACCCGCGCCATGTAATCCAGAACATCCTGGGCAATCCTGACCTTTCCGGCGATTTGGACCTTCGTCCATATCATGAGTTTATTGTGGCTACCAATGAGCGCCAGTGGTGTGACTTCATGTCCGGCAACTGGGCATGGAACCAAGTGGTACGTCCATCTTTTTTGGTTCACCAATCACTACTCAATCAAACCAGGATGCAATTGCACAGGATCCTGTAATGCATGGATCTGTATTCGTGCCAGTTATCCTTGGTAGTGACAAGATGACAGTATCTGTAGCAACTGGCCAAAACAACTTCTATCCACTCTATCTATCCATTGGAAACATCTGCAACAAAGTACGATGTGCATATAGGAATGCCCTAGTAGTCATCAGTTTTTTAGCCATGCCAAAAAGTATGTAGTTCTTTCTCTTTTTATTGACATTGTTGTTAATCACTGGTACATGTTACAGCAATGAAAGTGCATGCGAAGTCAAACGAGTTTCAACAATTCCGTCGACAGCTGTTTCATTCGTCGTTGTCGTTCATTTTACAACCTTTAAAACAGTTCATGACAAATCCCGATGTCATACATTTTGGGGATGGCTACTACCGCCGTGTCATCTATGGACTTGGCCCTTATATTGCCAATTATGAGGAGCAAGTCCTTCTCATGTGCATAGTACATGGTTGGTGTGCAAAGTAAGCCATGTAATACTTCCCTCTATTGTATACTGTATGTCTTACACTTTCAAAATAGGTGTCTCGCCACACGGCAGGACCTTGATACACATGCATTGTATTGCTGCCGGGAACACACTGAGTCACTAATTACTCAGCTTTCTGAGTGGTTTGGAGGTCATCTGTGGGATGAATATGGCATTGTGAGGGAATTAGTGGTACATAACATTATACTTTAACTATCAGACTTCGGGATACTTACAGATATGCTGAACAGCCCTTCACAAATGATTTCCCTCGTGCCAACATCCACGAACTGTTAGCGCTGGATCTTTTGCACCAGATCATCAAAGGCACCTTCAAGGACCATTTTGTGGAGTGGGTTGAGCGGTATATTCGTGCAGTCTATGGTGGGGATGCTGATGCAGTTCTAGATGACATAGACCGTCGGTAGGTTGAACCTTTCACCCTTCTAGCCCAAGCTCACAATAGTACATTTTAGAATTGCCACAGTAGCGCCCTTCTCTGGCCTGAGGCGATTCCCACAAGGACGTCACTTCAAACAATGGACTGGTGACGATTCAAAGGCGTTAATGAAGGTAATTGCATTTACCATCACATTTGGAAGCAATAAACTAATTTGAACTAGGTTTACCTCCCAGCAATTGAGGGCCATGTTCCACATGATGTAGTACACGCATTGCGCTCCCTTCTCGAGTTTTGCTATCTCGTTCGTCGCAATATCGTCACCGACACCACACTAGCTGCCATCAATGAGGCCCTGGAACGTTACCACCAATACTGTCAAATTTTTCACCCCAACGTTGTGAAAACTTTCTCGCTTTCTCGCCAACATGCAATGACTCATTACCCTGATCTCATACATCTCTTTGGTGCCCCAAATGGACTTTGTTCCTCCATCACAGAGTCAAAGCACATCAAAGCAGTCAAGCAGCCATACAGACGATCAAACCATCATAATGCTCTTGGGCAAATGCTGATCATTAACCAGCGACTGGATAAGCTGGCACGGTGTCGTGTCGACTTCAAACAGCAGGGGATGCTAGATGGATCATGCGTCTCACACATTTCACAGGTTTTAGGTAGGTCATCATTTCTTATTGCATTTACCTGCTGATGCCCAGGTTCGCAGCAAATGCAAATGAGGCTGATGTGAATCATGTGTGGCCAATGCAGGGCAATCCCAACCCTCCTGATAACATCACTCAGGCACAGGAGTGCTATGAGGACAGCTGCGCTGTGGATGAACCAACTCACATGGATGTGCAGGTCGAACTTGCTTGCACTGTTCGTAAGTACAACATTCATCTTGCATATATTTGGCTGCTTATAATTCTTACAGAGCAAAAGCGCACACGAACAGTAATAGAACTTGGCATCGAGCTCAATATACCACAATTATGCGAGCTTATCCGGTGGTTCCTATTCGAAATGGTGAATCCTGATGATCCCCGCGACCTCGTTGATGTACCCCTCCATGAGTGCCCCATGTATGACAGAAAAGTCAAGGTTTTCAATGCGGCATCCACTACCTTTTTTGCCCCTAGTGATATCAGTGGGGTTGGCGGGATGCGGCACGAGATCATCCAATCCAACCCATCATGGAGGCACAGTGCTCCACGACTGGACTGTGCATTTGTAAACACCAATCCTGGTATCCAGGGAATGTGAGGGATGGATGTCGTACGCATCCATGCCTTTTTCTCCTTCAAAACTCGAGACGGAGAATACTACCCTTGCGCCATCGTCCGATGGTTCGTTCTCTCAGACGAGCCCGATGAAGATACGGGGATGTGGATCGTGCGGCCAAGCTACAATGCTCGTCATCAGCCTGACATTTCAGTGATCCATGTCGACACCATTCACTGCACTGCTCATCTTATACCAGTGTATGGCACTCAGGAAATCCCCCCCAAAATCAGACCGCACCATTCCTACAACATCTTCTGTGCTTATTATGTGAATAAATATGCTGACCACCATGCATTTGAGATTGCCTCGTAGTTCAACCCTTTGCCTAGCTCATCGTTAAAGGTATGTTCCATTTCTGAGTATGCCTTGGCATTGGTCTTATTCTTATTGATTAGGGCGCTGTCCCGCTCTCCTTATCCCCTGCCATACCCATCATCCAGTGTCCCATACCTGAATAGTTGGGACATGCAACAACTTTTACCCACCTCCATTACCCAACATCGAGTCCACCCCTCTGTCTTCCGTTGTCAAGGGAGCTCTATGTCAATTTCTATGTCTCTGCCATCCATCGTCAAGGACAGGTGGCAACCTTGGAGCGGGAGTTCAACATCAATTTCTACGTTTTTGCCAGTCAGCATCATGCTCAGCCCCATGCCATGTCTGCACCACTGCAAAGTTCCATGTCCATGCGCACACTCAACAGTCACCAAGTTGATCACACTCAAGGACAAGTTTGAGAACCTTAATGCTCGGTAAGTTCATGTCCCCTTCTTTTGCCCATGTCGTTCACATGCTCACACGCTAGACAGTCTTGTTCAAGATGTCGCCCAAAAGACAGATGAGATCGCGGGCGATGGGACAATGACCGACCATGACTGTCTTGGCCCATGCCATTTACTCCGAGGGTGTCAAGAACGTCACTGCGGGTTGTAACCCTATGGACTCTCGTTGTGGGTCGCAAGCGGCTGTTGACCATGTCGTTGAGTTCTTGACGATGACTGCTGAGATTGCTCAAGTCGCGACCATCTCTGCCAATGGTGACACACACGTCGGCAACTTGATTGATGGGACAATGACCGCGACTGTCTTAGCCCATGCCATTTACTCTGAGGGTGTCAAGAACATCGCTGCGGGTTGTAACCCTATGGACTCTCATCAAGAAGGTGACGACAACTGCTGAGATTGCTCAAGTCGCGACCATCTCTGCCAATGGTGACATGCATGTCGGCAACTTGATTGCCCAGGCCATGGAAAAAGTTGGCAAGAAGGGTGTCATCACCATTGAGGAGGGTCGTACGATCAAAGACGAGATTGAGGTTACCAAGAGCATGCGCTTTGACCGCAGTTTTATTAGCCCTTACTTCATCACAGATGTCAGGGCACAAAAGGTCAAGTTTGAAAAGCCCTTCATCTTGTTGAGCGAAAAGAAGATTTCGGTATTGCAGACATTCTTCCTTCAGTGGAAGTGGCTGCACAATCGTGTTGTCCTCTGGTGATCATTGCCAAGGATGTTGACGGAGAGGCATTGGCTGCCTGTATTCTCAACAAGTTGCGTGGCCAGCTCCAGGTTGTCGTCATCAAGGCACCTGGCTTCGGTGACAACTGCAAGTCAATTCTCGGTGACCTTGCCATTCTCACTGGCGGTACTATCTTTACGGATGAACTCGACATCAAACTCGAAAAGGCTACACCTAATCTCAGGCTTCTTGGGTCTACTGGTGTTGCAATAGTGGGGATCCGGTGTACACACCAGGATCCCGAGGATCTACTGTAGGGTACTTACCTTTGGACTGGAGAGAGTTACTCAGAGATGATAGCAGTAGCGGATCAAGAGAGTATTGTTATATTCAGACTCAGCAGAGTCTTATATATGTTTTGTAATGATTACTTAATACAGGTCACGTGATTGTAAGTACGTGTCCTTTCAACACTCCCCCTTGTCTAGTATACGGTAGATACGTAGATATAAAAGTGAGAAGTTATAAAGTAAAAGGTAAACATCCGCACGATCTAAGATGGCGAGTTGAATTCCAAACCGAGCTGAGAGTGGAACTCCTTGAACTTGACATGTCCAAGGTTCTTTGTGAACATGTCCGCAGGGTTGTGAGTGCCTGGGATGTAGAGTAGCTCCACTTGCTTCCAGAGCATCACAGCATTGCGCACAAAGTGATAGTGGATGTGGATGTGTTTGGAACGTTTTTCGGTGACAGGATTTTGCGCAATAAATAGTGATCCTTGATTGTCACCACAAACGGGGATGGGACCAAGGCGATAGCCGAGTTCTTCCATCATCTGATGAATCCAGATAGCCTGGCGCGTACAGTCGCTCAAGGCCATGTACTCAGCTTCCGTAGAAGACAGAGCGGTGGTCTTTTGTAAGTGTGAGTTCCACAAGAACACACCATCCGTGAATTTCAGGTAGAAGCCTGTTTGCGAGTGAGACGTGACTTTGTCTTGTCCCCAATCAGAGTCGGTGCAGGTGATGATGCCTTTACCGGTTTTGCCATGATATACGAGAGAATAATCCCGGGTACCGAGTAGGTACCGGCAGATGTATAGAGCTTTATTGAGATGCTCTTCCGATGGGTTTGCTGACATGTGGGTGAGTTGGGTAACCACATATGAAATGTCAGGTCTTGTGCCGATCATGAGATACAGCAATGATCCAATCACCTGTTGGAATCGCGTCTGAAGTTCCGGTTGAACAGGGAGGTCATTCTTCTCTGGGTAATAACCCTGAGGGAGAGGGGTGTTGGCAATTTTTGCGTTAGTCATTCCGCATTGCTCTATGACTTTGTCGAGGTATTCTCGCTGGTCTATTTTAATAGTTTGACCATCTCGACGTATGTTCATTCTTAGGAATTCGCGGGTTTCTCCTAAGTCGCGACAGTCCCATTTCTTCATAAATGTGGCCTTAACCTTATCTACAAAAGGTTTGTTTGGTCCGCAGAAAATGGCGTCGTCTACATAGATGATCGCTAGGACGAGCTCTTTGCCCTTGCGATAGATGAATAGGCCGGCATCTGTTTTAAGACGTGTGAAGCCGAGTTCTTTCATGGATTTGTCGAGTTCGCGCCACCAAGCTAATCCTGCTTGTTTTAGGCCATATAAGGCGCATAGTAATCTCAAGACTTTTCCCTTTAGGTGAGTGGGCATAAAGCCTTCAGGGAATTCCATGTATAACTCTTCGTCCAGTTTGCCATAGAGATAGGCGGATCAGATGTCGAGACCAGTGATATACCAGTTTTCAATTGCTGAGAGGGCGAGCATGCACCACACTGTCTCAAAGCGCACAACGGGGGAGAATATTTGATCGAAATCAATCCCTTCTACTTGGGAGAAGCCCTTTGCTACAAGGCGGGCTTTCTTTCTACCGTCGGTTTTTACATCGAAGACCCATCAATTTTTTATAATTTTTCTATTTGTGGGTTGATCCACGATTTCATAGACTTTGCAGTCTTTGAGTATCTGTAACTCATCATGGCAGGCTTTATGCCAAAGGGCTTGTTCGTCGGTTGGCAGCTTAAGTATGTCGCGGTATGTCCATTCGCGGTAGTTAACATTTGAATGCTCTATTGTCAACGGAAAGGCACGGCTGCAGAGGTATGAAACCAATGCGTCTCCCCCTTCCCTGGTGATGCGTTCAACGTCATCCTCCGACGGAGTCGGGGACGGAGGTAGTCCTCCAGGGACAATAGGTAAATCCGAAGGGCCAGCCGGTGCTTCTCCCACAAGCCTGCGCCAATCAGAGGTGCGCTCAATATCCTAAATCTGCCGGACAGGGTCATGGCGTTCACCATACACGTTACCGGGCCGAAGAGGGGCACGACAGTCACGTTGTGGTCGTTGAGGACGAGCAGGAGGGGCAGGAGGCTGACGGCGAGGAGGGGTGACGGGAGGTGCCGGCGGTGGGGTAGGTACTCGCGCAGGAGGTGGAGTGGGCGCCCTTGGAGGGGGCGGAGCGACAGGTCGACGAAGGGGTGACTCAGGGGGAGCAGGAGCCGCATCATCCCCATTGTCGGGGTAGTCAGATTCGGAGCCAGAGGACTCGTCATTGTGTGTGTGGGGTTTGGGCCAGTGGTTAATCAGCCGATGTGGCTGCACCTTGGAGCATCTCGGGAAGAGATTCTCATCAAAGATGGTGTGTGTGGATGTATGTAGTGCATTGTTAGGGCGCATGAATAAGTAGTTTGAATCACTACCGGCGGATACGCCCAGGTAGATCATCAATTGCGACTTCGGTTGTAGTTTTCCGCCACGTGTTTCGGCAGGAATGTGGACGTAGGCGCCACAGCCAAAGACTCGAAGATGCGAAAAAGTAGGCTTTTGGCCTGTAAGCATTTCGGCTGGCGTTTTCCATTGTAAACAGGCGGATGGGGTGCGATTGTACACGTGTAAGGCATGCATTACCGCGAACTCCCAGTAGGAATCAGGCAGGCAAGCCTGCAGTTGCATGGGTTGTGCCTTGTCCATGATGGTACAGATGAGGCGTTCCGCATGTCCGTTCTGCTGGTGAGCATAGGGGGCGGATTGTTGAATGTTTATGCCATTATCGCGCATGTACTCAGCGAAGGCTTTGGAGGTGTATTCTCCCCCTGCATCAGAGCGCCAGTGTTTGATGGTGGCATTGAACTGAGTACACACATAGGCGTGAAATTGTTTTGTGGCACGAAGGGTTTGATCCTTTGTTTTTATTAGAATCACCCATGCCATGGATGTGAAGTCATCATAGAAGACGACGGTGTACTTGTACTTATGGTACGATTCGATTTCAAACGATTTTAAATCAGAATGAACTAACTCAAAGGGAGCGCCCGCGCGCTTCTTGCTATGAGGGAAGGTACGGTTGGGTTGTTTGCCCAATTCACAACCGGGACAGATGGGGTTGTTAGACGGTATATCTACATCCGGGAAGTCCTGTATGTGCTTCTTGGCTGCGCGGAGCACTTCGCGCGAGGGGTGGCCTAAACGGCGGTGTAAGAGATCATAGTCGACCGCAGTGAGTGACACTAGATCTGAATGTGGTCGAGCTATAGGGGCTCGGATCCAATAGAGGGTGTCTCCATGTGAATGGAAATTAGAATTGTCTTCCGCAGACATCTGTCGAATATATTGATGTGATTGTCGCGAGTTTTGATGGTGATGCACCTGTCAGTAAGGAGGGTGCCCATAGAAATGAGCTTTACATTGCATGTAGGCATGTAAATGACTGGCGATAACTGCACAAGTCTGTCTTGGAAGCGTACAATGGCAGTTCCTTGACCAATGATGTTGGCACGTCCATTTGCCGTCTGGGAGTACCTAGGTGTCTTAAACTCTTGGTATTCGACCAAGTCGCTTAGGTCGTTAGTGTAATGTGCCGAAGCACCGGAATCGAGAAGCCACATGTCAGGCGGTAAGATATCATCATCGGTCACCCTTTGTTTTCCTTTACTTTTGCTGGTTTGGTTCTCACAGTTATCACACATTGCGAGAGGGAACGCAGCGGTAGTAGATTTGTCCATGCTATCTACTACAGGTATACAAGTTATATAACTACGTTTTTTCTGAGGCAAAGATATCCGCGCGTCAGTACCTGCGAGAGATGGACAAAGGAAATCGGGGACTGACCAGTCGAGTGCGTCGTCAAAGAACCGCTCCACATACTCGTCGACCTCCATATCCTCCCCAAGGCTCACGACATCCTCGTCATCCGAATCGGAGGTGATCTCAACGATTCAGGGTGTTTCCATGCGCTCTATGAGAGAGGGCGTGGAGGGGCCAGCGTGGTGGCGAGGGAGGGTGCGAGCACCAAAGGGGCTGTCTTCATTGAACGCCGAGTGTTGGCGTACATGGCGGCGGGAGGCGACGGGTTCAAGGGTGCGAACCACCTTGGGAGTGGGGGTTGCCCCAATGTGGCGGGCGAGGGATATGGCCTTTTGGGCCTGAGGGAAGGCGGGGGGCCCGTAGTGGGCAGCGCCAACAGTGTGTGCGAGTGCACGGGGGTCGGAGATGGGTTCGGTGAAGTCGGGGCGAGCCGGGTCGAAGACCGCGGGCTCGTGGAGGAAGTTCGTGAATGCGAACGAGGCAGAGGAGGCTTTGGCGGCAGCAGCCACACGGTCCTTTCGCTTCTTCTCCCCTTCTTCAGAGCGCTTGCCCTGTCGTCGCTTCTTTCCCTTCCCCTTATCCTCATCCTTCTTCTCGGTAGGGGTCTCCTCCTTCTTCTTCTGATTGTTGAAGGAGGGGTCGCCTTGTTGGTAACGGACGTTGGAGAGCTTGTTCACCTGAGGGTGAGGCGGAGGACGGCGGGTGAGATAGTGCTGCCATGCAGCGGTGAGGACGGTCTCTAACTCCGTCATGGAGAGGACCTTGGTCTTTGTGGGGTCGGCGTCGATCTCGGCATTTAGCTGCTGGTGCAGCGTCTCTGCGTATTTGGGGAGCTTGGCGACGGTGATGAGGGCCTTGAGGTTGTCAGGGACCTTGTGTTGGAGTAGCTCAAGCTGCGCGAATGAAGCGTTAAGCTTCGAGAAGGCGGGACCGGGGTGATTGTTGTCAGGGAAGGTAATCCCAAACATGAGCTTCCACTCGGTGTAGGTGGAGGCGAGGGACGCTTTGTCATATTGGGCTTTGAGGGAGTCCCAAAGGGACTTGGCAGTGCCCATGGAGAGGACGCGGGAGAGGATGGCGGGTTCGAGGCGGAGACGGAGACGGATGGAACCGAGAGCCTTGTCATCATTGTCGTCCCACTTCTCCTGTGCATCAGGGTCAGTGTCGGTGGGGCGAGACTTGTGGTACATCTTCTGCCAATAGCCCATGGCACGCAGGGCGGCTTCCATCTCCTGGGCCCAACGTTGGTAGTTGGTCCCGTTGAGCTTGGTGATACGGTCAAAAGTGGCTTGGGACGTGTCAATAGTAGGTTCTGTCGAGATGACGTGTCAGCATGGTTACCAATGAAGGGAGCGAGTAAAAACGTTCGCATCGCTGAACATCAGAGCTCGTAGAATGTAGGGTCATAGCGACCCCCTACTTCTAGAGTCTGGTGGCATTTACACCTTGAGCATTGCCGCATCAAGGCGTGTCCGGCGTTGCCGCACGGGACAGCCAATGTCCAAGGTGTTCACCTAGAGCAGTGATGGCGTTTCCGCACAGTCAGAGCTCGGGGCTCATAACCTCTTGCAATAGCGGGGATCCGGTGTACACACCAGGATCCTGAGGATCTACTGTAGGGTACTTACCTTTGGACTGGAGAGAGTTACTCAGAGATGATAGCAGTAGCGGATCAAGAGAGTATTGTTATATTCAGACTCAGCAGAGTCTTATATACGTTTTGTAATGATTACTTAATACAGGTCACGTGATTGTAAGTACGTGTCCTTTCAACAACTGGTTCCATTACCATCACCAAGGATACAATTGTTCTCGATGGAGATGGTTCCAAGGATGCCATCCGGGCACATTGTGAACAGATTTGCACCCTTCTCACTGATCCCACAACAAGCAAGTACGACAAGACTAAGCTGCAGGAGCATGGTTAGCCAAGTTGAGTGGTGGTGTTGCGGTCATCGAGATTGGCAGGACCAGTGAGGTCAAGGTCGGAGAGAAGAAATATTGCTATGACAATGCACTGAATGCTATGCGTGCTGCCGTCAAAGAGGGTATCCTTCCTGGAGGTGGTGTCGCACTTCTCAAGGCATCATTGGCACTTGCGACCAACACGCCTGGATCGACAAACCCACCATCCAAACCGGATGCTGAGATTGTTCCCACAGCCAACTTTGATCAGGACCTTGGCATGAATATTACCTGCCGCTGGGCACTGATGTATACCGCATGGACCATTTTGTCCAACATAGACGAGGAGTCTTTGGTGATTGTCGGCATGCTATTGGGTCAGTATGGTAGTGCAGGCCAGTTTGTGATGACGTGAGCAAGGGTGGGACTCGAACATGATGGGGTACTACTGTGTTATTGGCGACTCTAACTTTATGATACTGTACTTTAATACTTTACTACTTTAGGAACTTAGAGTATAATGAATGAGTAGCACTTTCGCACTTTATGGACTTCGACAATTTTAGCTCATAGTATTACTTAACAGGATTGTCAAAGTGCCTTAAAGTGATGTCAAGTGATGTGAGGATTTGCTGATGAATCCCTACATTGCTTTGTGAATTGATTCTCAAGCCCCCAGCAACACAAGATTTTCAATGCTTCATTGTCAAGCTTTTTGTTCAGACGGAGGTGGAACCAGAGATGCTATGGTGGGAGGGAGTATGGGCTGGTATTCGTTAGGAGGGAGTCTACTGTATTAGGGAGTATGGATTCAGTCCGAGACTTTTTGAGAAACTCGGAACTATCGGAATCCGGATGAAAATCTGTGTACGCCACAGCCACAATTATGGGGATGAGTGTGCTTGCCACCTTGAGGATATTGTCCACCTGCAAACGCCAGCGTGCGTCAAAAGCAAAATAAAGGTAGGAAAAAAAAGAGGTCTGAATTAAGTACGTACTATTGCTGTGTATGTATGGAGTCGTTTAGAGCGAAGGGAAAAAGGCAGAAAAATGAGCAAGTACAACAACGCTCAGATCACCTTCCACATGTCTATGCTACAGAAAAAAAACAACCTAGCGTGACCGTCATGGCACCCTGTCATAGTGCTCGTCCTCCCATCCATGACTCTGGTCTCGACTCCTCGTCTACACGGAACCCACCTGCCGAGTATGCCGAGTGGAGCGCCTGCGATCCAGATGGCGGACGCGAATGCGACTGTGACATTGGGGGCCGAACCTGCGCCACAAACCCTTCTGCCACCGACGACGGCGACCGACCATGTCCCCGCTCGGGTATCGATGTCGGCGTCGTCCCCCTCGACAGCAACTCTCCAACCTCCCTATCGTTTGAAGGGTGGTGTGACGCGTGCGGGGACACCGTCAGTTCGAGCACGCCTGCCTGCTTTGTATGTATGTCCAACACCTCCGACGGGGATTCTGCGGAGATCAATGGCGGTGTGGTGTGTTCAACGTCGGCGTCGAGCGATTCATCGGTATAGGCCCTTGGGCACTTCTCATTCACGTCCGACTCTGGTGCCATTCGTGTCGGCTCGCACGTATGGGGTAGAGCGAGCTCCAAGGCGGACCGAGCGTGTGGGTCACGGAACATTGGTGCGGTCTCGAGATCGGATGAGCGCCTGTTCTTGGATGCTTTGCGATGCCGAATACCTAGTCGGTCTTTCAGGTCACCATTGACCCACATCTCGCGAACAATGTCCTTGTCGAGCGGCGCATACACAGAAGAGGTAAACTTGTAGAGGAAGCGGGGCGCTGTGAGGGTGAGGTTAGGCCCATGCCTGAGACACACTTCAATGGTTTCCATTCACCTAATGCAACCAAATCCGAGAGGACGACCGTAGCCCAGAACGTGATGATACTGAACAGTATATCCACTTCGTACACGAACGAGCCCGTTGACGAAAAGAAAGTTGGCTGGGAGGTACGAGTAAATCACAATCCACAGGAGCATCACGAGCGAAGATCCGATGACAACAATCCACGTAATAAATGTCCCCAGCTGGGAAACAAGAATTCCAATCAGTGTCCACGATCTGCTTCGCGTGAGTATACAGATAACGCACTAGTGAGTCTTCATTCCAACGTAGGTATTGGCGACAAAGATGGCAGCGACCGCAATGGTCATGCTGAAATCAGCTAGGGACTTGCCATTCCAGGACATCGGGGGACCAAGGGAGGTATGGAATGATGGAGACGACAGCCGACTAGTATAGACCATCAAGCATATATGACCAGAACCTTATCCGGGTATATTCTAGACCACGAATCATACCTCTAATGTAGAGCTCAGGGACAGCCAAGGCAGCCTTTGCATTTACGTCTTGGTCGAACACTGCAAGGTCGAACGTCAAGACCTATCCTGCCACCGGGACCATCGAATCACTTACCGTCAAGTACAATTACGGGCGGCAACGTTGTGGAGAAGGATGAAGTGAGACCAAGCGCAGACCGGAGACCGTTGTATCAAGTCGCGAGTAAATGTATGTAGGCATACTTGAAAAAAACGAGTTAAAGATGCGCATGTAAGACTTGGAGAGTGAGGTTGTGCGTTGCGTCTCGCATAGACACTGGCATGTAAATCCACCCCCCTCACCGGCGTCTCTTCGACCAACGCAAGGACGACCCCATGCGCTTCACTGTCTTCGCCAAAACATCCAACGGATCAAAGCCGAGCTCTATCAAAGACATCCACCGATCAAGTCTCTGCCTCCTCCACTTCTTCGTACGCCCACTTCATCGCTTCTTCGTCCTTCACCCTCTCCTCGGGTACCACTGATAATTCTTCCACCTCTTCCGCTCTCTTTGACAGAAGACCTTGCGAAGAGCCCGGAAACAATGCTTTTGCCCTACAGCTCAAGCAGCTCTATCGCAGCATCTCCGCACTCGAATTAAAGATTCTTACAGAGGACACAGACAAAAATCCAGACGAATCTCGCATTCTTTTGCACACACGCACCCGCGATGTCTCTGACGACTCGGAGGAACTCGAACAGCACTCATCCAACCATAAACAGTAAGCCAATGCCATCTCTAGACTGACTGATATGATGCACAATTTAATGGAAATCTCGCTCGCAGCTTCCGTACCCGCCTCGCTGCACGTCATCCCGACAAAATCATTAGACTCTGGACCCGTGCCTTCCATAGACTGCTCGAGGCCCTCCGTCGCGCATCCTTTGCCTCTCCGCTCGCGCTAGAGCACCTCCGAGACTTTATTTACTTTGCTTACACCTTCTACATAGGTCTCCTCGAGGAGCCTAGCCTCAAGTCCTTCAGTGCTGGCTGGCTCAAAGCCCTCGGCGACCTCACACGTTACCGCATGGCTGTCCCCGCCATGGTTACCAGCAACCAACTCCTGGTCCCGCCCTCACAGTGGATGCCGTTTCTCAAGCCAATGCAGTCTTGGCAGGCAATGCCAGCGACGCTCAGAAGAGCAAGTCGCAAATTAGTGTTCAATCTTCTTCTTCCTATCAGCCAGCGCCGTGTATCGACGATTCCCCCACCCCCAGTGTCGGTATCATCGCCGCGCGCGTGATGCAGGTCGAGCCTGAAAAGGAATGGTGGCGAGGTATCGCCAAGGAGTGGTACGCTCATGGCATCGCAGACACCCCTGGCGCAGGCAAGCTCCACCACCACCTCGGTCTCCTCAGCCGCGGGCCCGCGAAGTCGAAACCGAGGAACTACGAGTGGTCTACCGTTTCGTGAAAAAGTTCGTGACCATTTTTGTCTATCCAACTGTCCCTAACCTTGTCCCTTTGCTAGTATGACTGCTCTCCATTCATTCACGACATCGCGGGAATCTATCCTTCCCATATGGTCATCGACAGCTCAATCCCATCGGTCTCAGCCAGACGCAACAGCTTCAGAATTGTTTGTTCTTCTCCACGGAATGCTCTTCACCAATATCAACCTTGATGATTTCGCTCCCGCCCTGTCCCGCTTCCTTGAGCGCCTTGAGATTGAGGGTGCCAAAGAACGGTCGACCCGGTGCCAGTGGTCTCTTGCGCAGAGCATTTGGTGCGGGTCCTCGTGATGCCACATCGACAATTCCCTTCCAAGTCTTCATGAAACAACACACCTACCGAGGAAGATCATGAGGAGAAGCGGTCAATACATCACTCGAAGAGGCATCCACGCTGGTCTACCGCTCCGACGCTGAACGTTGTCCTATAGCATCCCCGTTCTCGATACAAACATTATTCTATCAATCGTGGCCTCGGTTGTCGAATCACTGCGATGGACCGCCGTCATTCCCTTGCCTGTCATTATGGAACTTGACAGACCCTGCTCCAACACGTCCCAGCTTGATGAGGCCACGCAGGAGGCGATCACGTACATTAAGTCCCATGTCCGATTGCACGCCATGCCGCTCAAGGTCCAGACGTTCAAGGGTAACTGTCTTACTACGCTTGGCGTCCGAATAGAGCAAGTCAAATTTTCTGACAATGTATGGATGATCTCATCCTCAAGGCTGCCATCTGGCAAGATGAGCACTAGGTACCGTTGACGAGAAGGACCAGCTACTTTTTCAGTCGAGCAATCCTAATTTGGACAACTGGGGTCCTATCCTCCGCGGCAGGGTTCGGCAATGGGTCATTATACACATTCGAATAAAATGATAGGTATATACGGTCAAATGTAAGATACTATATTTATCATTTTTCTACTATTATAGTTGTCAGTCATACGATGTGCAATCTCATATTTACAAAAAAATGAAGCTAACCCTACTGGTCAACCATGACGCACCCATAGGGTCAACTCCGAGAAAAACGGGTGATAGAGACAATACAACTCATGGTACAACTGCTCATGTCTCGCACTGCTGCACCGACCTTGAGAAGGGCAGACCGATCGACCTAGTGCCTTCCCATGGAATGAACCATTCCAAGATCACGAGGGTTTTGGCGTGTTTGCTAATAGTGGCGAGGAACTTGAGGAGGGTGGTGAGGTAGGGTTCAAAGTAGACTTGGCAAAAGGTGAAGATTTTCGTGTCGGGTTATGGAGCACGAGCGAAAGCACTGAGAATGAGCTGCATCGTCGTCCACATCCATCCGCTTCTCCTCATGATCGTCCTCGGGATGGGGATGGGTGGGGGCGTTTCGTTTCGTGAAGACTCAGAAGGGAATTGTCGATGTGGCATCACAAGGACCCGCACCACCCGCTCTGCGCAAGAGACCACCGGGTCGACCGTATTCCAATATAGCACCGATGTTGGTGACCGCCATCATGATCCACTGACGTTCTTTGGCACCGTCAATCTCAAGGTGCTCAAGGAAACGGGAGAGGGTGGGAGCGAAATTGTCGAGGTCGATATTGGTGAAAAGCATTCCGTGGAGAAGGACAAATAATTCTGAAAGTGTTGCATCTGGCTGAGACCGGCGGGATTGAGCTGTCGATGACCATATGGGAAGGATAGATTCCCGCGATGTTGTGAACGAATGGAGAGCAGCCACAGTTGGATAGACAAAAATGATCACGAACCTTTTCACGAAATGGTAGACTGCTCGTAGCTCCTCGGTTTCGACTTCGCGGCTGAGGAGACCGAGGTGGTGGTGATGTTTGCCTGTGCCAGGGGTGTCTGTGATGCCATGAGCATACCACTCCGTAGCGATACCTCGTCACCGTTCCTTTTCAGGCTCGACCTGCATCATGCGCGTGGCGACGATGCCAACACTGGGGGTGGGGGGACTCGGAGTTGTCGATATGCAGCGCTGGTCGATAGGAAGAAGATCAAATACTAATTTGCAACTTGCTCTTCTGAGCGTCGCAGGCATTGTCTGCCAAGACTGCATTCGCTTGAGAAACAGCATCCACTGTGAGGGCGGGACCAGAGAGTTGGCTCCTCGAGGAGACCTGTGCAGAAGGTGCAAGCGAAGAAAATGAAGTCCTGGAGATACTCTATCGCGAGCGGAGAGGCAAAGGATGCGCGACGGAGGGCCGCAAGTAGTCTGCAGTGGAAGGCATGGGTCCAGAGTCCAATGATGATGATGTACTTTGTCGGGATGATGTGCAGCGAGGCGGGTACGGAAGGTGCGAGTGAGATTTCCATTAAATTGTGCATCATATCAGCCAGTCTAGAGATATGAGGCAATGAGGACGGAGGAGGGGATAGGAAAGGTATTGGCTTACTGTTTATGGTCGGAAATGAGACATCGTGGGCACTGTGCGTGCAAAAGAATGCAAGATTCGTCTGGATTTTCGTCTGTAAGAATCTTTAATTCGAGTGCGGAGATGGTGCGATGGAGCGTCTTGAGCTGTATGGCAAAAGCGTTGTTTCCAGGCTCTTCGCGAAATCTTCCGTCAAAGAGAGCGGAAGAGGCGGAAGAATGATCGGTGGTACCCGATGAGAGAGTGAAGGATGAAGAAGCGATGGTGTGGGCGTACGAAGAAGTGGAGGAGGCAGAGACATGATCGGCAGATGGCTTTGGGGTAGAGCTGGGCTTTGATCCGTTGGGTGTTTTGGCGAAGACAGAGAAGCGCACGGGGTCGTCTTTGCGGTGGTCGAAGAGACGCTGGTGGGAAGGGGCGGATTCACACACGCATTTTTTTCATCAAGTATGCTTACATGCATTTGCTTGCAACTTGATATAATGGTCTCTGGTCTGCGCCTGGTCTCAAGTACACGATTCAAGACCTCGAGCGAATCTGTACTTGCTGTCTGACACAGTTCGATCCACAGTGTGCATGACGGTGCACCTGTCCATCACGTTGATCCCACGCATCAACAACACAAAAAAGGGGACGCACAGATCGTGGGATGGTGCGCCAACACCAAACAGTCCACGACCAACACTCGCCGCTGCGCCTGCACGTCCAGCCTTGTCCACCGACTCCTCTGACTTATCAAGTGCGCCATTGACCGCATACACGACCCGATTTAGGTTCCCACTAATACCCTACAGGGAGTTTGATGAATGGGAGCAAGGTGAGGGTGATCCCTGTGGCGATATGTGTTCCAGAGAGGACAGCAGAGATGACAAAGGCAGAGATGATGACCATGATGTGGATGCGGTCCTCGCCGTCGTTATAGTGGCAGGAGCAGCATGGGTATGGCGGGTCTCTGGCCAAAAAGGGAGATAAATGCCATGGATAGGTGGGCAGGAGATGATGCGGGTGCGCCATGAGTGCCTGGATAAGGGGAAAGGGACAGTTTCGTCACCTGCGAAGGGAGCGGTAGTATCACGCTAGAATGACTCTAAGAGGTAAGTGGGTAGTAGAGGGTGGAATGCATCGAGCGACGCAGCGCGCGATTACGCTGTAGATGGGTTTGGGTGGCAATGGATACTGTCACCGATATGACAGCGACGGACTCGCGCTTGATGGGGTGTAGTGAAGAGGTTGGCAGCGGGTGGCGGCGTCGACTTCTTCGCCGATGGTAGGATATAAGTGGTGTAGGGCCCGGGACCAACAAAGTCCTTGCGGATTACCTCTTCGAACTCCATGAGTGGGGCTGGATCGACATTGAGTTGCTACTCGAAGTTAGATGTTACATAGGACTTGCTTATGTCAAGACGCCCTGATTGCTGGCGGAGGTGTGCGTGTATTCAGGAACAGCTGCCGCACTCACCTCACTCGCTCTACCCACCAATCCACCACTACAACACCTCTGCCACTCAAACGCCGGTAAGTCTTCGCGTCGAAGTCCAGCGCCTCAGAGACAAGGGGGACCGCTTGGAAAGGTGAATACGCTGAGACCAGTCCTCCCCTGAGCAAAGCAAAATGCTGCTGCATGCCAAAATCGACAAGGCAAACGAGATGCGGAACCTTTTGGCAGCCGTCCTCCAGGCCCCCCAATGAGATGCCGCTTGCAGTTGTCGAGGAGGCTGCGGCGTGTCAGGATCCAGGAGCTGAACGTCATGCAGAATTTACCGCCTCCAAGGCCTCTCGTTGGCGTTCAGGAATTTGGTAGCCCCGTGTGGGTATCAAACCAAGAAATTAACCAGTCCAAATTAGAATCAGGCGAAATTACACACCTTCGTTGGTTACGAAGAAGGCCCGCAAGCCATCAAACACTACGGTGACCAAAAGAAGACAATACAAGTCAGCCGCAAACACCATCGGCCCACGACGGCGACGTCACCCACACCGGGACGCCAGTTCAAGCTCAGCGGGATCAAATCAGGTCAGTACAGTTCTCTGGTGGCCGTGACGACAGCAACCCACCCAGTGGAATGCCCACTCCGAGAAGCTCAATAGGATTGAGCGTTCGGGGTAGCTGCTACAATATGTACTGGCAGCTAGCAGTCACGCTGACGGCTGCAACAGGGGTGAGAGCAGTAGTTGCGACGAAGTATTCAAAAACCCAGTGGCTCGACTCGGAGCTGATACGATAGTTCACTCGACGTCAATTCCACAGGCTGATTATACCACACCAACTAGTAGCATTTCACAAAGGAATAAACTGTTTGTTCTACAGCCTACTGTGTCAACACCCAGCCAGGTTCGTAAGCGGCATATGTCTGTGAACTCGGGCCAGATTCGTGGTAGTAAGCGGCAGGTAGAGCCTGAGGTGCGCCTGCAAGTGAGCCAGGCGACAGAGATTTGATATCAGATGCGGAAGGAAGGAAGAAGTCGTCATCGTGTAATGGCTTGGTTCTGGCAGCCTTGAGGTTTCTGTCGGATGTAAGTAGAAACACAAAATTGATTTGACGGTTTACTCACAACCCGCTCTGATGAACGTTGCGTATCATCTGTTGGAATGCTTCTCTGGTAGTTAGTTCCTCATGCCGAAGCCCCCTCTCCATTCCGCCATAAATTCTACTCTCGAGCGCATGATAACCTGCAGAATAACGGAGCGCGGAACCGAGCTTCAGCTTTGATTCTGGCTGCCACACTCGGCGGAGGCCACAGGCCAGCTAGAATAGACGGCATCAGCTTACTATTCAGTCGCGGGGGTTGCTACTCAGGACTTACTGCAGCGGCTGATATGGCCAACAACTGGAGTGGCGGGGTAGTATCCCAAGGGAATTCTTGCTGATGCGAAATTGGAGAGATGGGGTGCGTGTACCAAAAGTTGGTGTGGAACAGCAAGAAAATAGGATTTGAAAATAGACCGAATTTTCCCTTGAATTTTTGTCAATGGTAATAAAGTCAACGTTCGCCGCAGACTCACAGTTTTGGTGTCGTTCTCATGGAGATAATATACCATCCAATTTTTCGAAGAGAGCATATCTTCGCAGAGTGCATGTATTGCACTTGACCTTGCCACAGGCTCCAAGCAACCATTGGGATCAACAAGCGAGGTCAGATTGTACATTTCGGCATATGTTTCTGCCGTCTTTGCCATCTTAGTATGAAAGGTGGTGATCTGGCTGCTCAACTAGAAGAGCCCAGTCAGTTTCGCATGTAGGAAAAGTAGTAGACTTGCGATTTTTCGTATTTCATCGCTCCAAAGTGTCGCTGAATTAATTCGATGTTAGTCACTGCTGTAGTGGAGAATACATAGGAAACAAACAGTGCCCAGTCCGAGCGCTGGCTTGGGTCAAATACATTGGTTCTACGTCCCATTTCCCACTCACGACTGCGTTGAGGATGAGAAGGTCGGCCGCTACATCGATGTTCCACTTATCGGGCATCGAAAACTCGGATTTGCGTGTCTTGGTATGGTCCAGACCATCCCTGGCGCTTACCGAAGCCGACAGGCTGCGGGATGTGGAGCGACTGACGCTTTGGTCCATCACCGGTGAGTGCAGGTCTTGCATCACCGGGTGGTAACCGTGAGGAAAGGCTACATTCATCGGGGGCGGTCTAAATTCGTGGCCGCCTCCCTGCACAACCTGAGATTGAGAAGGCTCAGGCTTCAGCAAGGGGAAACTTACCTGCTCAGAGGGGGCGCCATGATGGAACCAAGGTGAGTTTGGATTGGCATATGTTGTGTTAGGGTTGGACATCTGAATGGCTTCCAAAATTCGGACGCACTTGCGAAAGGTGAGACTCGGTCACGATGTCGATTTATCAATACACGGGGAGTTTTGCTCAGGCCTGCTTTGGTGACATTACAAAGATCTTGAATTGACGTCAAAAAAAAAATGTTGCAGAGGGGAATGTGGTGTTTACTGCGATTTCGTTAGAAGTCCTGCCAGACGGAGAACATCACATTCAATCGCCCTGCTTGGAAACCGTGAACTGCCATAAGGACTCAGAGATAACGGCGCACCCATGCAGCAGTTGCTATATTACTATCACACCAGCAGTCCCAGCAGACGGCGAACAATCAGGCGTTAGCCAAACTGGGTGATCGTCGCAGTGGGTGCCGCGATGGGCCGCTATATATACAACTCCGCGTACCTGACTTTTGAGGGTTCGAAGTCCAGGAATGCATAGCCATGACGGGAGACTACTGCCAATGGGGCATGTGTGGATGGAATGGTCGGATGGAAAGGTGAATGCCTCAAATTCATCAAGGTCGTTGCGCTGCGGGGGAACTGTGGCCAAACGTGACCCACTCAGGCTGGGGGTAGCTCCCATCAGTACTGCATGCAGGTTGTCAAATCACTCCGGGTGAATAAATAATGGAATTTTGGAAAGATACAAGATGGTTCGAAGGTGGTAGTATACGGCATGATGCCAGTACGGCGTTGAACGATTCAGACTCAGAACGTGCTGGAAATGGAGAAATGTCACTACGAAGATGAACAACTGGTGGGGAAGGAAGAGCTGGTAGTACTATTACCGTATTCCGAACACCTGGTACAGTAGGCCCCGCAACAAGACAAGAGGCAAGACCATTGTTCTGTGTTCCCCAACTTGGCCATGGCATTGGACACATCCCGGTGAACTTGTCCAATCTGACACTCCATTTGATCGACGTATCCCTGGGTTTCTTCCAACTCGCCTCCAATGACGTCTTTCATCATCTCTAGCTCTTGCATACAAAGACGCTGGTACTGCATCTTCGCAACATAAACTTCCCGACTCGTTCGAGCAAGGTCAAGGATTTTCTTGTTCATGTGGTTCTTAACTTCACAGCTTCAATTGGTGTTGAGCTTTGAAGTTTGGACGAATGTGAGTGGTCAGTGAGGGTGCTTGACTCAGGGCACTTACTGACGTTTTCAGCATCTTTTGTCTCTTTCTGGAGGGTGGTGAAGTATGTCCTCCGCCAGGTCCAGGGAGCACTGGATAACAGTCGTGCATGCGTTTTCCGAGGGAGAGAGATCCAGGTTGCGAACGGTGTGATTCCATGTCATGAAAAGCCTGGGCGTGCGATGACCCGGGAGTAGACTGCCTTTCAAACATACGAGAAGGCGATGGGGATGCCACGGACATGATAAGGAGGGCGTCAGTATGTGGCGACAGTATTCGAGTTTGACTCTTCAAGCAGTTGGCGATAATATAGCTCAAAAATTGTAGTACTCCGCCGCACATTTTTAGCAAGTTGAGCACAGGCTCTGAGTCAGGTGCAGCATCACCATCGGTACTGAACTCCTTGATACAGTGCTACATCCTCTGTAAATGGTGAATGCCGCACGTCAGAGCTTTGCCGATTCCGAGTCTTGTCATCATACTGCCAGCTTTTCCCTTTCCATCTTCTCTCAGGAATTGGTGATCATGTTTCGAATACATGCATGGCGCAAATTTCAGGGGTTTTTCGCTGATATGAACTTACTGCCCACCCAGGCATAAAAATGGCATTTCTAAACGTTTTGCTATGAGTTATCGGCTTTCCACGCCGAGCCGCTCTGCTTGCTCTGCTTGCTCTTCCATCACTAGTTCGGAGTCTTTGGCTCTACTGGCTCTTCCTTCTCACGGTCTTTGACATCCTCCTGCTCTACTCACCACTCTTCTATCCTGTTGCATTCTCAATAGGTGATGTCCCTGGCTACCAGGTTGGTGGTGTTGGACTTCTTGGTTTGGCCTGGTGACTTCTGCTTACTGAATTGCCCTCAGCTGGTGGTGATGCTTCGAGCAGATGTAGTGTCCCAGGCAAGTGTTGATGTGCCACGTTATGGTCCTATTAACGACAGGCGGAGAATAGTATAAACAGCTTTACTCTATGGAGAGATCCGGACCTACCATGCTCAGCCAAGTTATCAGCGTCCAGAACATGTCGTCACTGATGATCCTGCTCATTCTGCCCGGCATCTCAGATTATGGTTTGTTGAACCTTTGTCGACATGTCGGTGCGCTTACCAGTGTCGGTAGCAATCTCGTGACTCATGAATGCATACTGGGGCACGGTCGTCTGCATTGCACCGTAACTTTGTGAACAGTAGCTACAATATGATTTCTCGCTGCTGGACGAGTAGTCCACAAGAGGTGCTGTATTTCGTGTCCTCGCCATTGTTCGCGTGCCTCAGGTCTGTTTCCCGAGATTATAAGTATCTGTCAGTCAACTGATTAACCTCCCATCATTTGACTTCTGTCGGACTGCCATGCAAATTCCAACTCGCTGCTCAAAATCGCCACTGCCCCCTCTCCAGCCTACAATGTGTCTCGCTGACACCACTGAAGATGCGGTAACCGGCTCACTCGAGGAGCAAGTTGGCGGTGGATGCCAACCGCCTTCTCCTCCATTGGAAACCCCCACTCGACTTCGTACTCGCATCAAACTGAGCGAGAAAGCTCGCCACAATGCTGTCGTACAGCAAGCCGAGCTTCGGTGTGCCCGCATGGTAGATGTCACCATTCCACATGCATCGCAGCCCCCGGCGCCAGCAGGCATCGACAAATCCAACATCGACTCGACTCTGCTTGCGCCACCTTCATCCTGCACCATCTTCTCAGGTCTCCGGCCACGATCCGACTTCTCCACCTCCACCTCTGGAAACCTCTCTGACATACCAGAACTCGATAATTTTGCAATGCCACTACCGAATGATCATACCGCAGTGTCACCTAGTGATCAGCACACCCTGCCAACCACCCGTATTATCCCGCCAACTCCTGTCACTTCAGGGGAAGATGTGCTTGGTTCTACTTCTTCCAGTGGCGCTGTCAACACCAATACCTCAACTCCGACATCTGGTCGACGAACAGCCGCGGTCAATGCTATCCTCACAGCTGGTTATGACGATCTCGAAGCTGTCCTTGTGAGGCTCGTCGAGGAGACAGAGCTCACTCCACAGCAGGTGTTGGATGGGTGGCACAAGAGCCGCTCACGCACGGTCAATGGCATTAACCATTGGAATCAGTATACCAAATACGCTATGCGGCACGAAGAACAGGAGCGACGATGACTTGGCCTCCCATCAGATGTTCCACGTAAGTTTTTCCCTTTGCCTCATAATGTCGTGTTGTGCCAACTAATATCTCCTAGTTTCTCCTAGCATTCGGCGTGAGCTGTACCTGAAGTTCAAGGAAGAAAACCCCGACACTTGGCAAGAAATACTGGAGGTCCACAACGTGATAGAGGGCGTACAATCTTCTTCCCAGACTATCGCTCAGCGTGCGCAAACTTTCACCAAATTTAAGAAGCGCGTGATCTCTATGGTATGTATTATTCTCGTGTTGCTTGATATTGTACTCTGACAAAGCGCGTCAGCTGGAGAGCGAGTCTACAAGACACGGATTCGAAGCAGTAATTGTCATGTGTGGTAGCGTTGTGAATGAGGATGCTTTGCTGGGTTTCACACACACAACAAGTGGTGCCACCACGGTAAGCACTACCTGATTATATACTACACGTCCTGATGCCTGCCTCAGTTCTTCGAGACACACTGCCGTGCAAATCCAAGTACTATGATTGGACACCTCAAGGCACACGTCTAGTAAGTGTTGTCTATGCCAGTTGTCGAAGCTGAGACGCGCTGATGTCTTCCTCACAGTAACCATGTTTCCCTTGAGATAGTCAGCGAAGTGTTTGGTAATGAGGGCAATCAACCAAAGGAGAACCCAGGTGCACTGCTCACAGGGGCATTGCCACAGGTTGTAGCGCTGGCACCACCAGAGGGGCCAGAAGAGCCTTCCACTGGCGGTGACAACATCCTGACTTACATCAAGGACATGATGATAAGACTTATCCGTGAGTACTCGTGTTGTGTTTTAGGTATTCTCTCACATATAGCTGCAGAGTCTGCGGGAGGCGATGCTTCCAAGTTCAAACGCGGCACATTCCCATGGACGACTTTACTGAGCTTTCTCACTACCCAGGGCCTTGTCATGAGGGGGTGGCCAGATGGCGTCCTGATGCCCGGGCAGCTCCGCCATCCGGGCGCAAGAACCAAGGGGATTACTGATCTAAGCAACTCTGATCGGCGACGCCTCCAGCAGGCACTCTTTGCTGGAGAGGTCAGCATAGCAAGACTTTCAGGGCGTGATGAGCGACGTAAGTACTCTCATCCACTTCAAACATCTTGTCCTCAACAATATCTAGGGGCCTTGGCAGAGTTTAATTTTCCTGTGGTCATAGGTGCCCCACCACCTCCTGACAGCAGAAATGCGAAAGCCCAGCAGATGTATGGTGATGGCACCTTTGACTATGATGGACCTGTGCGTCTCCCTCAAGGCACGGTTGCAACTCGGATCAAACAAAAGCATGTGGTGAAGGCAACCATTGATGACCCTATTCTTATTACTAGTAGCAGCAGCAGTGACGACGGGGCCCCCCATATCATTCCCGCAAGAAAGAAGCTGGGTCACAACCTCACACGATGTACAACAACTGTCATAAAGGGGAAGAAGAAAGCGAGTGCAACTTTGGAGCCCAGTGATGAGGGTGCGAAAGGCGCCGACGGAGATTCCTTTATTGATGCGGATGAAAACTCTGAGGCTGACTATCAAGAAGGCGGCGATACACGTAAGCATAAGGCCAAGAACCCACCAGCACCAACTCGCATCCTCAAGAAACCTTCTCTTGCTGGCGAGCCGTGTAAGAAATTTGATAAGGGCAAAGAGCGTGAATGGTTCATCAAGGGGGACAAGAAACGAAAATACAAGAGTGCCGAATACGTGGAGATACTGGACTCCGACTCATCGACGGAGACTGTAAAAGGTATGGCATGCGTCAATACATAATAGACTTGTACTGACGAGACGACTACACAGCTCGACCAGTTGCCACGTCCCAAGTACGTCCAATGTTTGCAGAGGATCTCTTTAGTGCTAGCGGTAAGTTGAAAGAGCTGCTTCACTACACGCACTAACTTTCCACTCCAACATCAGATACTGTGCATGCAATTACGCCAGCCGCCTTCATGCCTTCAACTCCAAAAGAGTGCAATGCTCCCATTGGGTGCTTAGTCGAACAGTCATCTCCCTCTCCTAAGCTCAGCAAACCTTCTATGCATTCCACCGGGCTTGATGCCTCTCATCAGGGCCTTAATAACTCGGAGGTTGTCCCCCCTTCTGCACTTCAAGCTGTTGTCCCTCAGCTTCCTTCTGTGCCTCCCACCGAAGTTGCCGTTCCCCCTCGACCCCCCTCTGCACGCGCAATACAAACATCTCTCACAGATCTCCCAACTGATTTGCCAACCGATCCCACCACTACACCCCACACAGCACCACCCCCTGCTGATCCGACAGGCACAGTGTTCCCTTCATCAATGGCAGCATCGCCGTCGCAAACCAAACCTCCTCAGGCTGTCCATCACAACGAGAGACTTGCATGTGGCGATTGGCCAGAACGACAAGTGGGGGGGGTTATCCACCCCACACTTTCCATACCCCGTATTTTCCTTATCATGGGAACGAGGGGGGGATCCTCCCTCCACGAGGATTGATGGATATGCGGCACATGATGTACTTCGACGAAGCCGGAGTTTACTGAGACGACGTATATAGAGGGGATCCACGAGGTGTTTACGGGGGCTTCTATTCCCATGGTGGTCCTGGTGTATATCCAGACACAAGGGAGAGCGTGCCTCCGTTTGTGGGACCGTTGGATGAACGGCAGCATAAAGCATTCCTCGGTCACGGCCTGCGCCCTAGTCCTCTGCCTCTTCCCGGACCTAGTTGTCAGCCAAGCATTGCTCTGTCAGACATACAACCAGCACACTGTATGAGACCTACACCTCACCTTCTCCCTGGAACAAGTCGTCAGCCGAGTGTTAACCCCTCATATCAGCATCCCTCTGTTGAAGGATAAGAGCCCTCGGTCTAATGGGTTGAATACTTCATCATACGGCGTTCTTGGGTCTAGGGAGCTGCTTTTATTAAAGCTGGGATAGCGGTGGAGTGAAACGGTTGCTACTACTAACCAGCATTAGCATCATCTTATGTCCTATAAGTAGTGTTGATATCTTCTTCGGTGGTCTCGTCCTCTGTTTCTGTGTTTGATCTGAGTCGATATCTGGAGGGCATATGGCATGTACGTTTTCCTGTACTCACGCTTCAACACCTATCACTCGATTCGTGCCTGCCCATATTCTCAGTCCCCCCTTGTTGTGGACATCGTCACTCTGTCCCCTGTCCCCAGCAACACATCTGACCAACTGTGACATGTGACATGTGACATGAACATTGTCCAGTTTGCTCGACTTGCATCAAACCATCTCCCCTGCGGCGCTGGGCTAGTAATCCTCGATCCAGGCAAGATACCATGGTCAATTCGCTCGCTCGCATCTCTGCCCATCGCCCAGGGCAGATTTCTCGGACAAGAGCACGTTGCAGGGAACAGCAAGATCCCATCCATCCTCTATTACGACAGAGATGGAAACGTTATGTATGCCGACACAGACAATGCATCGATCTCCTCGCAGGCAGAAAACGAATGCCGGATTAATGCAGAACTGTACGTCAGATCGCGTCCCATTCCCCCTCATCCCCCTCACCTCACTCGTAGATTCAAACTTTGTCTCCAAACCCTCTGTCCACCGTCACCCTCGCCCTGGCTGGCCTCGCCGCACATGCTCTCGCTCACTCCTCCCCTCTGGCCTGTAGAAAGTCTCTCAGTTTCGGTCCTGACCTTCCTCATGCACGCTTCCAGTCCGTCGACCTCCGCACAGCTTCTCCGCCTGATCCCACCAGAGACCCCTACGCCGTCGCACGCGACTTTTTGAGATTGTACAATGTCTTCCAAGCAGGTCGTACCTGCGTCATTCGTCCCAATTCATACACAGACTATGCTACTGGAGTCACCCACGTCTACATCCGCCAGTTCATTGGCAGTATCGAGGTCACCAATGCCCACATCAACTTGAACAACAAGGACGGCAGGGTTCTCAGCTTTGGTGATTCCGTATGTCGTGTGCCGTCCTCCGTTCCGCCGTTCCTGACCCGTCGTAACACCAGTTCTTCAAGCTTCACTGGCCAAACTGATCAGAATTCCCACGTCCCTGTGCACCCTCACGCCGACCGCACTCCACCACCACCGCTTCCTTCTCCAGGTCCCTCTCACCTCCCACGATCACAACAGGGTTGCCCATGGGCTCGACAATCTCGAGCATATCCATGTCTTAAACTGTGCCAATGTCCCTCCTTTCTCTGTCCCTGGGGATCTCGACATGGACCCTAGATGCCCTCTCTTGGCTTTCCTCGCTTCTGCTCTCCCAGGGAATCACCCCCAGAAAACCATCTCCTCGGAGATCACGCTTCTCTGGGCATGACCTTGTCCAACGTCCCTGGTACGGTCAGCGATGTCAAGGCCTGCATCGTTTGGGTCCAGGTTCCCACAGAGCACGGCGTTAAACTCGAGTTGGTCCACCGTGTAAGAGCCCATTGATCTCTTGTCGAATTTATTGTCTCATCCGCATTTAGTTCGAGGTCGAGTTGGAGCACAGTTGGTACGAGACCACCGTCACTACGACGGTCCCACACCGCATCGTCAGCGTTGTCGACTGGGCAAGCGATTCTCCCATGCCGATGTCCTTCATCAAGGAGGGTGAGTGCGGGCTTACTCACAGTCCGCAGTCGTGAGAACCTGATCATCAACACCACACGCATCATATCTCATTGTATGCTGACTGAATGCAGATTATCACCTCCCCAACCTGGGTGCCTTTGTCCCTCCAGGCTCGGTCTTTGACACGGTAGCGTCCGCACCTGCAAAGGGCAATGGTAGGAGACTGGGTAAAGCACTGGCAGGAAAGAAGCATAAGTACTCGCTTGTCAAATCATTCTGGCATCGGCTCGTGGACGTCTCACAGCATTCAAGTCCACACCAAAGACACCCAAAGACCCCGAATCCAGCAAGGCATCTTATCTTGTTTTCCCTTGGGGAGTCAATGATCCTGTAGAGGCTGCAGTGAGGAAAGCTGCGAGTCACGGTGAACCCCGTATGGATCCTGGCTGATTCTAGACCTTCTCCACCTGATACATTCCTTCAGCTGGTGGAAAATACCCCTTGGGTTATGGCAGAGACATTGTGAGAGAGCTGGGTGATACTGAGGCTTCTCCCGTGGGCTGGCATACCCTTCCTTGTTCGAATGATCCCAGCAACGAGGATGACGACTTTACCTGTTGTAAGTTTCTGCCCTGCAACTATCAAAAGTGCGTGCAAATAACCTGGATGT
>JBBPJO010000054.1:0-41113 GCA_038088815.1 Boletus nobilissimus | reverse complement strand
CTGAAATGGAAGCTTATGTTGTGATGCATTTTACACCAACAAAGCATGGGATGATCTTTAAGACTGATAGAGATATAGGCTAAGCAGTAATAGAATGCCTAATATAATGTTAGTGGTAATTCCTAGGAATCTGTAGTCTATGCTGAAGGTATAGCAGATGATTTCTAATGCTAGTGTTACCATGTATTCCTAGGTTAGATTTACTTAGATTACAGTTGGTAGTGTTTGCCCACTTGGGAACAGGATTAAGTAATCTCTTTGGCACTATTTTCTACTTAGTACAAGCTATCAAAGGAGACTAGCTAAGTTCTATCTTAGACTAGTCTAGTGCTATCTAACTACTTTAGCTAGATTGCTGCTAAGAGGGCCCTAAATAGAGCTTCTATGAGCACCTAAAATATGCTAAATGAGCTAACATTAAGCTAATATTAAGCTACTTCTTGGTAATCAAATTCACTTCTTATATATATATATTATTACATGAGGGTATGTTACTATATATGGATATCTCTGGGCTGTGCACTTTACTCTAGCTTACCAAGCACAAGCAATATGATTGGTTAACTAAGGCTAGGAATATGTGGCTGTGCACAGGTATAAGGCTATGTGTTGCTATGACAACACTCAAAATTTATAATTATGTAAATAGAGCCACACAAAGTCCAATGCTGTGCTGGAATCATGTGACTTCATCACTTGTGCAATACTCAGGGGAGCACCACCATGCACAGGAGTTAATTGGTTGACCAATTTTGAGCTCTGCCATCACCTAATGGCTGGCAGTTCTGGGGCTGTAGGGTAAGGTCAAAAACTGTCTGGAGCAGCGTCACTCATTGTTCCTTGGCTCTCTTCACAACATTGAAACCTCAACATCATGTTGGGTGGTGCATGAACATGTACAGTGGATGCAAAGCAACAAGTGAAGTAATAAGGGTTGGTTGAGTGAAAGGGATAAGCAATGGGGCTAAGGAATGCAAGGCAACAATGAACAAGGCAACATCAGAACCCCACATTGTGACAGGCAAAGTAATGGCGGTGGGTTGAGTGGGAGACAAGCAATGAGGCCAAGGAATGCAAGAGGATGCTGAATGAGACAGTTCACAATATCTGCAAGTGAGCAGAAAATTACTGTCACACCCAAACAGCAAATGCGAGGCAATGGGGAATGTAAATGGTGGGTTGAGTGGAATGTAGAGGGTGGTCTATCTGCATCAATCTTGGGCCTCAGCTGTTCACTTCTTCTCTCAAATCTGGTCTACAGTGTCTGAGCTGACAAGTAATCACTAACATGTGCTGATTAGTTCATAGAGTGACCTTCTCTTTCCCAGCCAAGCATCTGTCTATGTTAACCACAGGTCTTAGCTATTCACCAACCCCTCATGCAAAAGTGTGTTGGTCACCACTTACATGGCCCCTTCAGCTGCTAATTCATGCTAGCAAGTGACCCTTAATTTGACTTTCTCTTTCTCTGTGGCATCCATTGTTAACTTGGGTCTCAGCTATTTGCTAACCCAATAGAATTGTCCCTTGTGCAGAATGCATTAGAATGTGCTGGTTATCACTAACATGACCATGACCCTTAGAGAACTCCATTTCCCTTCTCTCTATGGCATCCATCAACCCTGGGCCTCAACTGATCACCATGTATATACATGACTTTCTCTTTCTCCATGGCATTCATCATCAATCCTGGGCCACAGCTATCTATCCAACAGAATTGTCTCTCCAAGTCACATAGAATGTATTAGAATGCACTGCTCACCACTAACATGGCCCTTGGTCATGGGAGAAGTTCTCTTTCTCTGTGACATCCATCCACATCAACCCTAGACCTCAGCTATTCATCTGGTATATCATGACTGGGCCATGTCTCTGGATCTTCAAACTTGTCTATTGCTAGGACAGTAGAAGTTTTTAAACTAATTCTATGACTGTTCTACAACAAGGGAATAACTGGATACACAGATAATTTGAATGCTTAGAATGCATCCTGCTTAAGGTAGCAGGTAGTCAGCAGCATTGTGTTTGACACTATGGTCACCAGCTGAATCAACAATCTTGAAACCAAAATATAGCTTGAAAAGTGTAGTAGTAGAGCCATCCATGTCAGTGAGTATGATGGTGTATGCAGAAAGCATTAGAAGGAAAGCTTGGGCTTTGACAAGCAACACACTAAGACCAGCACCCAAGACAGTGAGCTCATAAATTTCTTGTACCATCTTGAAAAAAGCTTGTGAATTTAAAGAAGCCCCATCTGGGAAGATATCATATGGTTGGGGCCAGTGAGGTATGTAACTCTAGCAAATCTGGGGTTAGTCTTGACTTGACACCATCTGCACAGATGCCACATTTGTGATTCATGAGTGACTTCACTGGACCTGGGTACATAATGGTCTTGTAGTGAAAGCATGTAGATACCTTGCAATTCTGCATAGATAAATCAGCAAGCCTGAGAAATTAATATTTAATGGCACCAATGTGCCCTTACCTTCTTTCTGGCAGTGAAATTGACCTTGATAAGATTAATGACCATGTAGTGATACCACCAAAATGTCTCATTGTTCTATTTAGCTATTAGTTGTAGGAGAGGGTAAACCACACTTGCATGTAAAATCATTGTTTACCAGCCACTTAATCAACCATGGTTCCATTTTACCTACCTTGTGAAGCAGAGCATGTGGGTTCTTTCTAATGACTTTTGCACCATACTTCTCAACCAATTGGTGATTGTACTCCTCTATCATGTTAACCCACCACCACCTTGATGTCATTTTGTAAAAGATCCAACCACACTTAGCATGCATCTTCATGAAAAGGAAATTTTCCTTATCACTGGTGATCATGAGAGAGATAGGGTGAATATCCATGGCAGTGAGGAAGGGGTGGTGAGATTTTATTTGATAATGTCCCAGATAATTAGTGACACATTGACTTGGGACTTGGATGGACACTTCCAACTGAGATATTGGTCATGCCACTGCTGACATATGATCCTCAGCCTGATTTCTCAACTACATGTCATTGCTTAAGTGAAAGTAGTGTTCAAGCATTCCAATATAAGAATGTATTCCATCAGGTTCTTCCTTGGCCTGGGCTATCATAACACCTAAGTTTAACCTAATGTGCAAAGGCATCTCTATCTTTTGCTCTGAGTTGGTGATGGCCAATGGGATGGATGGCTTCCCAGGGACTGTTGGAGACCTGGGGAAGATCAAGTAGTTTGGGATTAATGTTCAGTTCTTCAAAAATAAACTTATGATTAGTAATGCAGTGTAAAGATGCTAGTCCGTATGGTAGGACAAGTCCTATAGAGTTAGTGTGAGAGAAAGGAGACTGAAAGTGTGGATGAGAAGTAAAGAAGTCCAGGAAGAACAACTTAGTAGTCCAGTCAAAGGCTGATTATTGAGGAGTAGACTGAGTAGTTAGTCCAGTAGTCCAGTTGACAGTAGAGATGACAGTAAAGAGAGATAGAGGCATGAGAATGTTGGTTGAAAAGTTAGAAGACATTAAGACAGTAAAATGGTAGATGGTGATGGTAAATGTTTAGTAGAATAAAAAACATATATTTTTTGTAGTTATGAATACATGAACTATCTACATATCAATGGAGCCATTTGGCTTGTGAAGAGTCAGTGGTGGTGGTTGTGCCACCTCACCATCATCAGGTGGTGGCATTATCACAACTGCACCATCAAATTGTCATTGTCATTGTCAGGGTGGTGGTATCCCATGCCACCAATCATCGTCATTGGGGTGGTAATGGCACCACCACACTGTTTGTCATTGTCTTGTCATTGTTGCACCATCACCAATGAGGTGGTGGCCATGTCATCAATCATCATTGTCATTGTATCATTGCTGTGTTGTCACTGTTCATGTGGGGGTGACATGGCCACCGAGTTGTTGTTGGTGTAGGAGTAGCATGGCCACCAAGCCACTGCCATTGTTATCATGGTGGTGGTGGTACCACTGCATTGATGTCATTGTTGCTGTGTCGTCACTGTTGGTGTGGGGGTGGCACCACATTGATGTCATTGTCGTCATCACAATGCCATGGTTGAGTGGGTGCTGTGTCACCAGTCATGTTGATGTCATTGGGGTGGTGGTGCCACCACATCTTTGTTGTTGGCATTGGTGGTAGCCATGCCACTGCATTGTTGTTGTTGTTGTTGTGTCATTGCTGAATGGGTGATAGTGATACAATCATGTTGTCATCAACATTGTGTGATCACCATCAGGCTGGGTGGCCATGCCATGTCATCATCGTTGATGTCATGAGGGTGGTGGTAGTGGTGGCCATGCCACCACATCAACATTGTTGTGATGGTGGCAGTGCCACTGCATCTTGATGTGGCAGTCATCATGTCGTTGTTGATGTGGTGTGATACCACTGCGTTGTCATTGATGTGGTGGTGGTCATGCAGTCACATCGTTGGCAGTGTTGATGTGGTCATGGTGTCACTGTTGTTACCATTGTCTGGTGGTGATGCTGCTGTTGCATCCTTGTTGTTGACTCCGACATGGTGGGTGGTGGCAACACATATTGAGTGTTGGAGGATGGAGCCTGAGTCAGTGATGGTGTTAGCATGACAACACAATATGCTGATATAATCATAATCCATAGCAAAAATTCAACAAGTCCACACACGTAAACTTACTAAGTAAGTAACTATTTTTACTACATAGAATGTTTGTTATGACTATGATACCTGCATGCTGTTGGACTGTGTTGGGTGAGCTGGCATGCCAGTTGTGTTGTCAGGGTAAATGCTGTAAATATGCTGTGATTATCTGCCCACATTGGAGTTTTACTGCCACTTGCTGTGCAGGGAACTCAAAAACTGTGGGTCATTGTGACATCATGCTGTAATGACTGTGTCACTTATGTGATTGTCCTGGAATCAGGTTTTGTTGATGATAGGTCAATAGATGATGTGAGAATTAAGGGATATGAACATAGATACATACCTACCAGTCTCTACATCCAAGGGGGACTTGAATACTGACTGTCCCCAGTCAGAGATGTGGTGGAGTGCTGACTAAGCTGGTGGAGTTTGAAAGCAGGGTGGATTTTTGACATATCAAGTCCAATCATCTCCTCTCTCCCTTACTTCCAATTACACCAATCTATTCCTCTCATATCCCAATTCACTAGCCAAGTCAGTCAGTTCCATGCCATGCAAGACATTGGCACATCACACCAATGCGACCAATGCAGCTGGTTCGTCCTGGCCACCAAACAGGTTTAAGCTATGGCCAAGTGCATGCTTGAAGACCAGGAGAGTCTCCAAGAGAAGATAGCTTTGTGGGTGAAAGAGTCCAGTTGAGCCCTGGTACATGATATGCTCATCATATCTAGAGCTACACTGATGCATTGTGATGTTTGGGATGAGTGGGAGCTTGCTTGAAAGCACACTGAGGAGGTGTTTTCCAATATAGAGCTTGAGGATGATGTAATGGCCAAGATTGTGGATGCTGAGCAAGTACAAGCCGAGTGGCTTGCTCAGCAGAAGCTGTTCCCACCACCCAAGGAAGTGGTGGCACCAGGCACCACTCAGATGGCTATGTAAATGGCCATGTAGACAACTGAGATGAAGGTCAAGGAGGTGATGCCAAGTGTGGTGCCAGGGCCTGAGAAGGTGTTGGTGTGGTCAGAAGTGGCCTCAGTTGCATTGTCTGGTATCAGAGTATATTACAATGTGCTCAGATGTAGATCACAGCTAACAATGTCACAGCGGAGTTAGACAGGTGATAGCAGCAACAAGGAAGAAGAATGAGCTATGTAGTAGAAGAAGACTGCTACCAATGGGACCTCTGAGTCCTGGCCAAGGCTTTTGACAGCTACAAGAGAGCTGGCATCACCGACTTGTGCACCAAGGTGGACATCATATGTCTCCAGTGTAATTGTCTGAAGGTGAAGTGTAGCTGGGTGGCTGGTTGAACTGCTCCTCAGAAGAAGGAAGCTGTGACAGTGGTCATTGAGTAAATGAGTGGTAAGTGCTTGTTCTAGGCTCAATTAGTCCATGATAACTGGTGTACTAGGGGGAAGATTGGTACAAGCTGCAGTAAAGGCCAGCCCCAGCAAGAGGGCAGTCTTGCCCATCAGTCTAGATAGCAATGAGGAGAAGGAGGAGGAGGAGACCCCTGTCAAGGCAAAGGGAAAAGAAAAGGCACTGGCGAAGAAGACACCAGTGGTTGGACCCCAGTGTAGAAGCAACAAAACTTGCTCACTTGCCAGCTTAACACACTTCACTCCAGGATGTGTCAAATCTGGGCTGACCCCAAGGCATTGGAGGTAGAGTAGGACCAGATTCTGGCTGAGGTGAGCAAGGTCATACTGGAGCTGGAGAAGCTGGAGATGTAGCTTTGTGGGTTGTTGTAGTCTGTGTATATGTAAGGTAGTCTGTAATGTAAATTTTGTCTGGTTAAGAACAGAGTGAAGTTCTTTGGTATTTGTATACATGAGAGACACAAGAATGAGAGAAGAAAGCAGTCTTTTTATGAGAGTTTGTTCTTTTTATGTTTGTACTGGTTGAGTCTCTGGATCATAGTGTCTCTTTTTCTATGTGTTTTTAGTGACTGATTTGGTGAGGAGAGGGACTCACCAGTCTAATCCTAGAGTAGAATAGAGGCTATAGTACAATGAGTGGGTAACTGGACTAGTTGAAGTTGATCTCCTCCAAGTCTGGTGGTTTTCCACCAAGTTCTTTGACATCTGACCAGAAAAGCTTGTCTAAGTCAGAGTCATCTAGACTGGTAAGGTCAGTGATGGGAATGTCAGAGTAAATGCAAGGGTAGTAAGGAATGGGCTAAAATTCAGTGTATCGCAGTCTCAAGACTGTACCATCCAACTTAGCTAGGATATATGATCCTCTGGTAGTCCAGCAAAGGATCACCATTGGACTGAGAAACCATGGCTTCATCTTTTCATTCAGCTCTTTTTCAATCCATGAATTCCAGACCAAGACCAGACTTCTAGAATGGAAGTCAAAGTCCTTGATTTGATTCTCGAATGCTACCTCAAAGTGTTTTATAGACTTGAAACAAGCCTTGAGGATACAGTCACATAGATTCTAAGATACTTTTGGAGCTGGCAAGCTCTCCAAGCAATCAGACTAGAGGGAGAGAGCAGATTAGTATCTGGTGGAGGAACAAGAAAGGTAGCCTTGGCAAGGTTAAAGGGGAGGAGAGGGTCAATGCCATGAACCATGAAATAGGAAGAGAAACTGGTCAAGTGGAGTACTATTACATGCTCAGCCCAAAAGACCAAGTGAGCAGTAGCATGGTAGCATGACTCCCCCCCTTGGTTGTTTTAACAATGGCCTTCTAGACATCATGATCATGTTGTTCGACAACACTATTGGCTTGGGAGCTGTAGGGGGAGATCCAGATATGTTAAATACCATACTGGTCAGCAAGGGTCTCTATGGCTTGGACAAAACAGGTCCATTGTCAGTAATGATTACAAATGGAGGATCCCATGAACAAAAGGAGGTTTCTCAAAGATAAACAATGCAAGAGAGGTGGCATTTTCTGAATGCAGCACCCACCACTCTGGGTAAGCAGCAAAGCACAGCAGGCCTGGATGATATACATACTAATAGCCACCAGACTGGCATCAGCATGGTGTTTATATGAGCCTTACAAGATAGTCCACCTATCACTGGTACAGTTGGCAGTATATGGAAGTAGTTAGTCTGTCAAGCTTGGCACTCATGGCAGGTTCTGATAAACCAATTAACATCATCTACCAACATCAGCCACCAGAAGCGCAACAGGGTCCTGGTCCAGACTGTGTAGACACCTTTGTGCCTGAGATTGTCATGTGCTTCCTTGATTAGTCTGTACCCTTGATGCTCTGGTATTACTAGCTGATGGTGTCCATGTGGCGACAAGAGCCACATGGAACCATTTAGGATGAAGAATTTGGTAACAGTGTTGACAAAGGTTTAAAATTCTATATCAAAGAGGTTAGAGGGACACTTGCAAGTTTTGGGAAGACCATGGATTAAAGTGATCTGGACATCATGTGCAATGGCCTTACTGGACCATGGAATGGGAGGTGAGATCAGAGAAGAGACCAATAAGTAAGGGTGAATGGGGTGAAGTCAGTAGGTGCAATGGAGACATAGTCTATTGAAGAGAGAAGTGAAGTGTTATAAGAAGAGGTAAAGGAGGCAACAAGGATGGGATCAGTGAAAGGGGACTTCTATCATTGAGCGAAGTGATGCAAAAAGAATAAGACTCATCTAGCCATTCCTCAACATTATCATTCTTAGATAGATTATCATTGGAAGAAGGATGGCAGGATAGACTGTCTGGACTGGTGTGTTTAGCAGCCAGGATATGGTGAAGTTTAAAATGAAATAGAAGTATACCAGTGATCCACTGGTTGATGGTCGTGTTCAGTTGAAGATCAGGGTTATTAATTATACCCTTCATGTACTATACATTCATCTCAACAACGAAACTTGGAACACTGAAAATGAATACATGGACTGCCCAGAGTGCCCAGAACAGTCCATATAGCTTGAGCTTGGCCTGTGAATAGGAGCTCTCATAATCAAACAGAATCAGTTTGCATAGCACTTGCCCTCCTTATGGTCCTGTGAAAGAATGAAACCAACAGCAATAAGGGAAGTATCTACAGCAAGGACTACTTCTTGGCCAGACTTGTAGTCAACCTGCCAGAGTGCAGGTGAGTGGATGATCTCATCTTTGAGACAGCTCATCGCAGTTCACTGAGCGTTACCCCATTCAAAAGGGGTGCTCTTGCATGTTAGGTTAACAAGCAATCAAGAGATAGTAGCAAAGTTCTGGATGAACATATGGACTACACCACAGGTTCCAAGGAATCCATGGATTTATGAGAGTCTCACATTCTGGCCAATCATGGATCTTCTGTACTTTGTCCTCATGGGCGACTCATTTGTTGAATGTACTGTACACTTGTGCCCAACTATGGTGGCATCCAGCAAGGACAAACTTGTTGGCTGAGACTGTGGCATTGATGTCTTGGAGGTATTGGACTATTCTGTGAACAATGGTTAGGTAATTCCAAATGAATTCACAAATGCCCAAGTTCTCTAGGATGGTCTTGAATGGGCCATCGGGTCCTTGGAACTGGGTTGTCTCCACTTTGACTGGTAAGTCATTAATGAATGGCATGGTGTGGTGAGGTATTTCATCCTATAAGATGAATGCCATGTTGGCTTTGTAGATTTGGACAGTGTTAGTATGTCCCATAGGGAGAGTGGTGAGACAGTGAGGACCAAGCAGACTATTAAAAGTCATCATGTTCCAAGAGTTGGGGTGTAATGGGCACTGGTCATATCCTGTGAACAGCTCCATCATACTGTAGACTGCATACCTGCTGAATGACTTGGCAAGATGTTTGACGAAGGGAGGGAATGAGGAGTCCTGGATGGTGACAGTGTTGAGGGGCTACAGAATGTGGACCAGGCAAAGGGTCTTACTATTGTTACAACTTGTCTTTTCTTTTTTCTCTTTACCTTGTACTCTGATGTTCGACTTTTGTCCTTGGACATTATTCTTTTTTCTCCACTGACTCATCCAGTATACTCTTATCTTTTATCTCACTTGCTTCATCAGCGGCTAACTTCCACCATGTTCCATTCCATTCTTTGATGTTCTATGCCTGCCCTTACTATGCCAGCCCTAAACATGTAACCTGGGTATAAATACCCTAATATCTACTCTGTTGTACCTTAGCTTAGATCTCCTTGAATCTACTCTACTTGTCTCAAGCTTCTTCTGGCCTTCGCCCAGTCACTTTGAACCCTTGACCCTTGAACCTCTGTGTTCCCTTGTGGAATGTCTTCCCTGGACTTTGTGCTACCATTAAGTGCACGCTTTACTATTAAACCTCACTCTTGATCTATCAAGGTTGCGCCCTTGATCTTTCAAGGCTACGCTCGTCCCTATCCAGGCCAAGTGTAACAACTATCCTGCTTAAGCACACAGAACCAGCAAGACCAGTATGTAGTGGTAGACAGCTCATAGACACTGGATGCAATCCAGTCTTTGATAATCTGTATAACTCAGTCCCATGACAATGCTGGGATGGGGATATTGCATAGTATCCAAGGCATGTGGGGTATCACAGGAATCTTGACTGGCAGGAAGTATTGTTCATCAAGGCGTCCTTGCTCAGTTGGAATCCAAGCAAAGGTGTTCTTGTGATTGAGGACAATCCACTGGACCAGTTTGAGTTCCTCTGGCCATAGCCAGTTGGCAGGGTCACAGTTGAGTTTGTCTAGGGAACTGCAGGGGTATACCCCTGCACCAAAGTTTAGCCTGAGGGTATATACCCCTGCAGTTCCCTAAGTTTGTCTGATCATTTCTATGTGAAATGGTCCCCCAGTGTAAAGTCCAGGGGATGAGTAGGTAATGGAAGGAGACCAGCAAGAGGATTGTCCAGTTACTGGTATAATATGCAATACTCCTTGTCAAGGGAAGTCACAACTGACCAGATCTTTTTGGCTACTGGTTTGTAGGCTGGGGGCTGGGAAACAAGGTTAAAAGCATATATAGAAGAAAAGGTTAATATGTGCAAAGGGAATAGAGTGGACTATGTGGTGGACATGAAAGAGTATGCAGGTGAAGGGGTTGACAGTCTGATGTTAGTCAATGGACTGGCTGAAGAAGACCAGTCTGGAGACAAAGCAGCAGTGTACAAGACACTTGAAGCAGTGTTAGTATATAAATCTCCCTGACCTTTTGGTGGCTCATTGAGATCTAAAAACCCATCTCTACAACAGGTTGGTGGTTGGTGCAATTTATACCTCTTCAACACCACAGATATCATTCAGTCCAGGGGCATGTTTTTTATTTTATTTTATTTTATTTTTTATTTTTTAATTCTGTGTTTATTGTCCAGTTGGGCAGAGCCCATGTCAGACATTCACTATTTGTAAGAGGGGTACTACTTGGTTGCAATGCCCCGCCATAAGAATGGAAACATATGATATCAGCTTCAAAGAGTGAAGCCTGTGTGGGGCAAAAAGGGAGCTGGGGTGCAGCCCTGAACACGGAGGAAAGAAAAGAAGAGGTAGTAAAGGGGTTAAGCTGCCTAAAAGGGGCAGTGTGATATGAGGGGATGTAGTGCTATAGACATCTCACTTGGGTTTTGGGTTGGGAGCCAGGTGGAGCAGCAAAACAAGATCATCAGGGACACTAAAGGAGGCATTCACGAGCTCAGGGGGAGAAAAGCGACCAAAGATGAGGTCGCCATTGGAGTCAAAGCCAACACAAAGAGGGTGGTGGGTCTTGGAGAGCACCTGGACCACCTGATGCATGTCTTCAGGGACAGTTTGATGGTGAGTGGGGGATATGCTGGAGTCAATTGTACCTTTGAATCAGAGTGGGCAGGTGGGCTGGTCCAGAATCCACTGGAGCCATTGCATGGAGGGGGGGGGCTAATCAACTGTAGGCAGTGTCCACAGAGAAGATGGGGGATGGAGTGGAATAACGCAAGGCTGGGATCACCATGGGGGTGGTGATTGGGGACATGGGTGGGGGCGATACCTCATGACCATAGAGTGTGGCTAACACAGCCTGCAACTTGGAGATCTCCTGGCAGAGTTCCAATACCTCCACAGCAGATGCATAAGTGCCACTAGAGGGGAGGTGTAATGGGGGAGGACAAGGGGGGGTAGACACCTTGGGAGGCTGAGGCTGTGGGACTGAGGGATGGGGCTTGGTGGAGGCCAAAGCTAGCTGTGCATGAAAGTGCAACAGCATGTTGTTTTGGTATAGGTAGATGTAAGCCAGCAGAACCCTTCCAGAGGAGAGGTCCAGGGCCTGAGGGCCGAGGTGGACCTTGAAGGAGTAGAAAAGAGACACCACCTGGTGGGTGGGCTTCCCTGCCATGGACAGGCAGGAAATTGGGATGGTGGGGACAGGGAATACCTTGCCCTTGTGGGGGCCGTCCAGTATGGTCCAGGACCAAATGAAGAGGTTTACTGTGAAGGCTTTCAAAATATAAGAGGGGACAGAGGGGAGTATGAAACAGGCATGAAAGGTGTCCTTGGGGAAATGGTGGAACACCCTACCAACCTCAGAGTGATGGACCTCGCAGGGAGATGAGGGTATGCACAAGTGCTTGGGCGTGGAGGGGACTTTCCCACGGGGGGAAGGTGATGGTACAGAGTCAAGAGGCATTCCCAGGGGCATGTTGGCATCTTGTATTCTCCACCAGAGTTGGGGTCACATAGTGTGATTATCTGTGCACCATCAGGGAAGTCATCAGTAGATGTGCTCATAAGATAGTGAAATGGTCGGCTGAGTGGAAGACAAAGTTCGCCCTAGGGACTACCTGTACCTGGAGACAGACCTCGCCTGTACCAAAGTCCAGATGAAGGTTCTCTAGTATTCCTATGGTGGATTCCGTGCTTGTGTCGATGTTTGACATGGTCATGACATGGTCTGATCTGACTGGTAGACTGAGAGCTGTCCATACCTGCTTGGGTATGGTGACTATCTCTGATCAAGTATCAAGGATGATGGTAAGAGCCTTGCCAGAGTTGATCACTTTGGCTACAAGGGATTGTAGTGGAATGCTGTGTGCACTACAATGAGGCCATCATTATTCCAGTGAACTCAGTCCCCAAATTCACACTCCATGGCACTGGGATCTCTACTGGCAATCTGCTATCTCAACCACAGGAGAGACAATCTTCTCGGTTACCATAGTAGCACAAGGGCCAGGGTAACCAGTCTTGCAAGGCAGCATCTCAACACTGTCAAAGCGCATCTTGGGGCCTTTAGCTCTACCCTTTTCAGCCTGGAACAATGCCCAAGCTCAAGCAATGTAAGGTTCAAAGTCCAGGTAACTGAGTATGGGAGGTTCAACATTGTCTAAGTCATCAATTGCTTCCAAGAAGACCAATGGTTCAATGTTGAGGATGGCATCAGGATCAGGGTAGGTCAGCAAGACTATACTTGTTGTGATAGTAGATGGCAGTTAGGAGTAATCATTGGTGGTAGGAGTCAGTCTAAGTAATCCCTAAGACAACAAGTTTCTAGGATATACAAAATGCATCATCCATCCAGTAGACAAAGCTAGCTGTCAGAATCACAGCAGGCTCTACCAGTCTGTATGTAACCCTTGACATGGGAACAACTTTCCATGAAGTGATTAGGGTCTATGTAGAAGTTGCAGTTTTAACTACCTGTTGGATGGTGGTCTGTTCAGTCTTAATAGCTAGAGTAGTGACCATTGGTGTGGTCTGAGGGATGGATATGGATGGACCTGGCAAGGCCCATGTGGGGTAGTATGGCTGAGGGAGTAGTGCAGTAGTATAAGCAAGCAATGGGAGTGTACAAAGAGCTGAGCCAGTGAGGAGACCTAGTAGCATCAATGATGTCCACAACTGGATAAGGGTCATAGATGGTAAGTGGTCTTAGTAATCAGGAGGCGTTGGTGGGCTTGTATTTCAAGGCCCTCCAGTTTACTGGAGGGGAAGAGTGTGTCATGGTCTAAGTCCAAGAACTTCCTCCCATGGATGAGGAGCTTCATGACCTTTATGAGCTTATGCTGGTACTCTCCTAATTCCTCAATTGTGCACATAGGCTTAGCATGAACCTCCTGTACCAAACACTGGATGTCAGTACAACAGTAGCAGTTAGCTCCTTCATAACCAGAATACATGAGTTTGGTGGCAGTAATGAAAGTTGCCCATACAGCAGGGACAGTGTTACAGTAACTTTGTCAAGGAGTTCCCAACCTTCAGATTCCTCAAGGTCTACATACCATATGGTGGCATGGCTAGTTTCTGCCTGCATACATATGACCAGAGCTGGTGGCAAGTTGCTCAATGTCTCCTAAGAACCAGGAAAGCAATGCCAGGTTCTTACTCTCAAATTTGGGGATGTTAGTTGTGTCTCGAAGGGGCATCTGAGGTAAGCTGGCCATTAGAGGTCTCTGTGGTGGAGGTGGAATAGGTAAGTGGTTAGGTGTGAGTGATGGTGAACAGTGGGAGGGAAGGGAGATAAGAGATAGGAGTAATGGATCAGACAATAGACTGAATAACAAAGGACTTGATGGTGTAGTAGTGGTCCAAACCAGTGTGAAGTCTGATGGTAGGGGAGAGGCTCTGAATGAAGTGGCAGAATGTTCAAGGAGGTAGGAGAGTGATGGAGAAGATTATTCTGAAAACAATGATGATGACAATGAGATAGATGAGAAGAGCAGTGTAGGCAATGAAGAGAAGCAGAAAATAGGGAACTAATCTCCTCTTGGTGATATAAAGTATATATAAGCACCCAGTAGCTGACCATCAAAGCTAGGGGTGTCACTTAGTTCACCCTGTGCTTCATCAGTGTGGGCAGTATGATTGGTCATATGCTCCAGTAACAGGGATGTAGAATGGGAAGTAGTGAACCAATGAGACTGGTTTCATGATGGTAATGGGGAGGATGAGTTGTAGTCTGTCAAAGGGTGGGTTGATCCCTAGGTCAGCTAAAGTAGGGAGGTTATGTTGATTATAACAAGTGTTGTGGGGCTTTACCAGCTGGAGGACTTCAGACTTGTCACCAATTTGCAAATTCTGGAAATAGTCAAGAAAGTTTTCAAGTTCCTGGCACCAAGCCATAGATCGAAGACTTCTTCATCTGGAATCCCATTGTGAGTCCCTCACAGTGGGCTCCAGTGGTAAAAATGCTAGTCCATATGGTAAAGTCTGGGAAGAGTAACTTAGTAGTCCAGTCAAAGACCAATTGTTGAGAAGTAGACTGAGTCCTTAGTCCAGTAGTCCAGTTGAGAGTAGAGATGACAGTGAAGAGAAATAGAGGCATGAGAATGTTGGTTGACAAGTTAGAAGACATTAAGATAGTAAAATGGTAGATGGTAATGGTAAATGGTAATGGTGACAGTAGTTGTGAGCCAAACAGAAGCTAATTCTAATTCCAATAGATACAAACTTTATAGTCCAGGTATACCCAGACCCTAGCTATGATCAAGGAACTAAAATGGAAAAAAGACTGACCCCTAAGGTCGGTGGTAGTACAGATATAGTATGTAGGTAAGTAATGAAGAAGGTAGCATAAGGACAACAGGATGTTACAAATGGTGTGGTGAGCATAGTTTGTACTAGACCAGTGACACCAGTCTATTGGTGTGACTCTGGACTTTAATGGTAAGTGATGGGATGGAGGGTGGTGAGGGGTAGGTTGATGGACAATGTGAGAATTGAGGGATGCAAACATAGAGTCTCTACAGTAGTTATTCCTGAAAATATGGACAAAACGGAAAAATAATCTGGGGTTCATTAATTTTTTCCCTTACCAAAGTGCTGAATGTTGATATCTGTTTTAAAGTTACCAAATCAAAGGTCTCACCAGAGAGCATGGAGAGTGCATTGTGGATCAACTATGTGGAGCTGGTTGTAGAGTGTGGTGATTGCATTAATTAAGCCTGTGTAGTGAGAGCTGGCAGTCAAACCAATGAATGGAGTCTTCTTAGCATGTTGAAATGCAATTCAAATGTTTTGGTGGTGAAAAAAGTTGTGATGGGGGGGCTGGGGCCTGAAGGGCCCCAGCACAGAGTCTGTGTGCAAAGAGGGACACTCGGGCTTTCACTCTGGTTGCTCGTCCATTGGACACCCCTCTCTGAGGATCAGGGTCAGACCACCAGTCCCAAGATGGGAGCTGATCGGTGTACAGTACGAGTGGGGACAGACAGAGAAGGCAGGGGGTGGAAGTGATTTTGAGCCAGTGAAAGCTCTTGTCAGGGGGCTTAACCGCTACCGCTACCACCTTACCTTCCGAGACCGTTCAGGGTACCAGCTGCCAATCTTACACCCTATGGGAGGAGTAGATCTCTCCTGCTAAGAGGAGCCACAGAGGCACTAAGGCATGTGGACGATGTGACCTCCGGTGGATTGGTTGCAATGGGGGATTTCACAAGTGGGTGGGTGAGAGCTTCCAGCCAAGGGGTTCGACCCCAGATATACTGGTACAGAGACCAGATCTCCCACATGTGGCATGAGCCGTTGGGTCCTTTCAGATACCCCCTGGCATTTGATCACTGCCATGTGGTCCCCACAGCAGACATGTGTGGCCATGGGATCACTCTTTGCCATCCAATAGAGTGGATTTGATAAGTGACACAGGCTAGGTGCTATGAGCATCACAACACTGCTCAGCTGTGCTCTTTAAAGAGCATTCTAGGCCTTGTGGCATCCTTTGATATGGCTTCTATCAGGCAATATATTGTGTCAGTGGTACTTTTCAAATATGCTCGAGTTGTTTCTGGTGTATCTGTGTTAAGCATATATAGAAAAGCATCAGTACGGCCATTATCATCAACATACTTTCTTGGATGCCATGGACCATACCATTCCAGTCATGGCCTACTTTTTATGTGCTATAATGAGTCATGCCTCCTGTTTGTCCTTGTCCCAGTACTTGGCCCCATCCAGTTTCGCATTCTCACCAGCATGTTTCTTGGGATTACATTTGTAATGTCAGACATGACTGCACTGCATTGAGGATTTCTGCTGCTGTTTAGAATAGTTGCCAAGTAGCTAGTTCCCATACATCTAATGTGATCTTAGACATGAGTAAATGTAAAACATACTGTGCTATGAAGTGCCAAACATCTTGGACAAAGTCACTGGCAGGAAAAACAGTGGTAATTCCACTCCTAACCACATAGCAATTGTCACTGACAAGTGTCTCCAGTAGAAGTTCACTAAGAAGTTCTGTGCAATGCCTGAGTTCTGTAAGGAGCTCTCAGATCTTAGCATCAGCCTTTGACTAACAGAAGCAATGCCAAGAGAATATAGTCAGTATATGTGAGCATGTTTCCATTGCAATGTACCCAGGTGTTAATCTCATTTGCTTCATTGATGGTGCTCAAGATTCCTCCTTTCAGGTACTTGGACCATTGGCAATCCTGGTTGGAAATGGTTGCCTTGTTACATATATATGTTAGAACTCAGTCATCTGAGTTTGAATGGCATCTTGTGTTCATACCACAATTATCTCCTGTAAATGCAACAACCCAATCTACTGGTAGTGTTTCCCTATCAAACCTGTGTTACTTTAGCAATTCCCACCTCCATAATGATGCCCAGTGCAATATGAGAGACCTGAGTGGCAGTGCAGATGGTTGTGACAATAACAAAATGTTAATTGAAAGAAAGAGACTGAGTGCATTGATATATGGATGGTTAACAATAAGAGCTGATAAAAATGATCAGTGCAACAAAAAGATTGTTGACAATATATCTGAAGGTCCCCCAGAACCACTAGACATATCCACAATACACCATGAAGTGTTGATTGAGGGTGAGAGAGGAAGCCTGAGTATATAGGTACATGTGTAAAGCTGATGAAGAAAATAATCATTACAATGAAACAAGAGTTGAGTACTTACCTGACAAGCTGCCAGCACCACCTAAACTGCCTGACCTTTAGCTTTTGTAAATTTCCATCTCCCATCCCTATACATATATATACATCACCTTCACATACTGTAGATACTCTCTACTCTTCTTGGTCTGGAGTTCTACTAGATCTCTAGTATATAAACTCTCCTTGTCATATCCCTGATTTTTACCAAGTTCTACTCTGGTCTACTCTGGTCTACTCCAAGTAATCCTTGTGCCAGGTACACTGGACATCCACAGAGATTCTACTCCAGACTTCATACCTTCCTATACCTGCTTTCGCTATTGTCTACATTCTTCATTATAGTTTGTATTATCCTTCCAGCTTTCATATTCCTCTGTTCTCCATTCTCCGTCCCTATGTACGTTGCCATCGCATAGCTACTCTAACTCTGGAGTTACCTTCAGACCTGTAGTATATAAACCCTCTGTACTTCTTTGTAGTTTCTCCATTATGAATATCAATGAAGTTTTTCCCCTTTCAAGTCTGGTCTCTTCTCTATCCTTTTCTTCATCTTAACTGCATTTCCTTATGAAATACAAGGGCACAAGGATTGACAAGGGTGTGACACATAAGTTCTACACCAACATTTTCACACCTCCAACCTCTGTATCTCCATTGACATCTCCATTGAACCTCTACTCCTATGTTCCCTTACATCTTGGACATCCAACCTGGACTTGACCTGGAGGAACTGGACTTAACACTCCTGTACTTCCCTGTGGTTTCCTCATTATGGATATCAATAAAGTTTTCTCCTCTTCAAGTTCAGCTTCCTCTTTACTTCTTTATCTCTCCATCTATCTCTACTCTCCAAATACAAGGATATGAGGATTAACAAGGGTGTAACACATAAGTCCTGCCCTAATGTTCTCAACACCTCTAACCTCCATACCTCTGTTAACATTTCATCAAACCTCTGATCATATACTCTTCATTCATCTTGGACCTCTGCTGACTTGACCTGGACTTGGCAGCTTTGAGCTTCAAGCTGGATATCATGGGACCTGAAGTAGATGTAACAGGAATGACAAGGAGTGTCAATGGAGCCAGGGACACACTAAATAAGCTGCTAAATGTGTCAGAACTTGAGCACAAATGCTCAGAGGAAAAAGAGCACCAGAACTCATGAGAGAGAACTCAACTGAGGCAGATGAGCTGGGATGCAAACCAGCTCTGCAATGTGAGCCTCACAGCACTCCAGAACACTCTACAAGCATAAAAGATGAGCACCACAACAGAACAATTATGTAACACACAGCGTAGCGTGCTGTGATACTAAGATACTAAGCTCAAGCGAGGATGAGAAAAGAGTGAAGGTGTGAGTGAAGTATGTAGTCCGAGTGCCAAGCTTCGAGACGATGCGAAGCCTAAGTGGTCTCACCTATTCAGGTACGAACTAAGTGCTCACTGAACTCGGTGGTCACTAGAAACAATGCTGGTATTGCATAGAACTAGCTTAGGGAAAATTACAGGAGGGTGAGAGAGCACCCTTATATATGGTAGGCCCCTTCTAAATAAGGAAGTGGTGCACAGCACCTCTAGTTGTAATGAGTCACAAGTGTATGACTCGTTGTGCAGCAAGAGAGTCAGTACAAGTCATGAGGAGTCATGAGGAGTCAGAATATAAAGGTTATGCCGCAGGCAGTGAAGTCTGAATAAGGTGACTGTGGTGGAATAAGATGACTGTGGTGGAATGGAAAGGAAATCTAAATATAGGTATAGGTGGGGTGCTGTGTAAGACAGAATCAGAGAAGGATCTGGAAACGCATCTGGTATAATGGAGGACAACTCCATTATGAATACAACCGCATACGGTGAGAAAACGGGACTAGGAGTCGAGTGAACAAAAGAACGAGAGAAAAAGTGTACCCCCTCAGTAAACCGTAACAAATTACACCAAACTGAAATGCCAGACCAGAAGGCCATATGGGTCCATAGGATGTCTTGAAGGTCATTGAGGGTAATTTGGACTGCTGGACCATTGTTGAAGGTGGCAGATATAATGAAATAGGTCCTGAGAGTGACAGATATGAGCATGATGTTGAAACTGAAACTGAAACTGATGCAGTATGTTGAGGTAAAGGGCTGGGAGATCTAATATAGATCCAGGGGATAAGGAGAAAATGTCAAGTGCAATTTCAATTGCAAAACTGAGGTAGATGGCATCAGTTCAGATGGGAGACAGATGGAATGACCACCACAATGAGTACAGTCACAATAAATGACTCAAAACAAATGCACTAGCTGAATGCCAGGTAAGTCAGTACAGAAAGTGTAACCACACAACAGTGCATGTACCTGAGGCATTCAAACAACCACACAGCTATCCCAGGTCATCTACCTTCCATGCTGACCCACTGCATTGCCAAAGACCATTGAAATCCAAGTCTAAAAGTGTCAGTCACATCAAATGGACTTCTCAAGTTACCAAAACATCCTGAGACTAATCAGGCAAATGAGATGTGCTGGACATGATGTATATGGACCATAGGTGTTGTCAGAGCAATCCCAGGGTGGAATATGCAAAGATGGTACTGGTAGGGTTGATTGAAGCCATGTGTATACTTAGACTGTGCACTATTAGTAGGGTTAGCCACAACTTGCTATATATGGACACCACAGGCATGTGCACCTTTAACACATTGTATGGGGTTTGCTGTGTGTGAGGCAGGAACATGTGTGAGTTTGAAAGGAATGGCATCAACCCATGATAGGTAAGAGGATTAGGTAAGCAATGAGAGATAGTTCTTGTCATTTGTTGTTCTTTATTATTCTATCTTAGACAGATAAAGAATGGAGAAATCATCTGTTTTTTTTTTAATACTCAAAAATGGAAAATGTTTATATATAGGGTAGTATCTAGGTGGCTCAAAGTAAGTACTGATGATGTCATGTATTGTAGAACAAAGAGTACAAAGGAAACAAAGAAATGTGTGTCATTTATGACACTTGTCATGATTAAATCAAGGAAGAGGATTCTAGATGAGAGAGGAAATGGTGGATGGGAAAGGCATGATGACTGAGCATGACAGATTTCAATTGGTGGTGGCTGTGCATGGTGCAATCCTTACAACAAGCTAGATACTCATTTTGAATGCAAATACCCCGCTGCAAGCTCTAAAAGGGTAAATATATCCATTTTCCTTACTTCTTTACCAATAAAGTGCTTGATAAGGTACAATCTGTATCCTACTCAGTTAATAATAAAGCATATGCAGCCAGACCAGAAGGCAAGAACAAGCTCCATAATTTTGTCTCCATTACTGCTACCAAAATCATTGCTAATCAAGACATAGATAAATAAAGCTACACATTACATGCTTCAAGCCATGAAAGAGGGACATTGGCACACAGACCAAGTTGACATAATGTTTTAGTTCTGGATGAACCTCACCACCCATGGATGGTGACATAATGCCAATAAAAATGCCTACCAAGCTGTTATTTTCTACCAAGCCACACATCATAGGCAGTAGCATAATACTCTTGGCATCACATTGTCTTTAAACCCAAACCATATTGGTCAGGATGATCTAATCTAAATCATAGCCAAAATCACTGACCATAAACACCAAGAGGCAAGCACAATCTCCACCTAACCATGCCTTGGGAGCTGATTCAAACCATGCACATTGCTTCTCTTATCTCTCCCATTTCTTTCCTTTTCTCCCGCTCTCTTTTCCCAATTCACACTTACTACACTCTCAGATAGATCTCACTACATTGTATATGGCAACCCAACCATAACATGATGACCACACTCACACATATCTGGCTTACATGCACATTGGCCCCAATGCCACTATTCCACATGCACTCCCAACACTAGACAATAGACAAACTGCTTGCCATCATTGCAGTACTCTAGTTCTCCAGTCCTCCAGTTCTCACTCACTATCAAACAATGTCTTTGTTCCCACCTCTGTACACCAACTTACACAGGTAATACAATCCAAATCTATCCCCCACCCTCCCAATGATTCACACCAACACATATGAACCTGCTCCTTTTACCCATATAACAAACCAGCAGACAATACATCACTAAATTTAATAGGTTTGGATAACATCATATAAAATTATTATAAACACTACATTTGTGAATAATTATTCCCACTGAGAAATTAATTAAGTATACATACATACATAGATCAAAGCTTGTTGATAATAGCTATAAAAATGGTCTAAGATAACTATCTTGAGAGCTAATCCTTAGTGTAAATTAGACATTATAAACATTATTGTGCACTCCTTCTTTAACAGTGTTCTCAACTGGTCACCCCACAAAGATACATGCATAGCTGCAAAACTTCCCACCAATGTGGAGGACAAGTGTGAGGAGTGTTTTTTTCAACTGGTGTACATTATCAAGTGGTATTCAGTCCCACCTAAGGTATGTCCAAGTGCTAATTGCATGATCACTGATGCTGTTCATTCACTGATTATTTTTTATTCTAGCACAAGACTCCCCAGTCTTGTTTTCCTGGAGTTTTCCCTTACTCACTTCAGAACACTCAGTAGTGCTCTTGCTCATCTCTATAACACGTAGCTCTTAAGTGAGTTTGGTTGTTTCAGCATGTTAGTTGTAAATTGTTCGCTCTTTTGTTCTTGGTATTCCCATATAATTTTTCTATCAGATGAATCATGTGTGATTGAATAAGATCTTGTAGTTGAATGGCATCTATTATGATTCTTTCCTTTCTTTCCACTTTGCTCATATGAATATGTATCTTGTCTTGTCTTCTTGGACTTATTTCTAGTTTTGCTACAATAACTCATCTTTCTTCCATGTCTATCCTTCCAACAGCTCTCACTTACTTAGTGATCATTTCCTTCCATTGGTTTCTGTCTTATTCTTTATACCTACCCTGAACATTCTGTAATGCTCTGCTGGTTTGTATCACCAACATATATAAACCATAGATATAGCTCCAGTGTTTCCCACACTTAAACACCTTTGTCTTCTCGTACTTTGTGCAGTCTGTGCTCTGGTCTCAATCTCATTGGTACCAGCCCAACTCCCTCAAACCCCTTGAACTGCTGGTCTTAGTCCAGCCTCTTTGATCCTTGTGAGAATGTCCCCACAAGTCTCCTTGAACCTTTGAATCTCTACTCAATAAGTCCTCATTATACTTTGACTCAATGCTCCCTCACTCCTCAACTATCAAAGACTATGCTTGTTTCTAACAGCATCCTAGATAATCAACTTCAATAATGCTTACATATCCCAGTGTAGACTACAATGATTTATAGAGACATTTCCCAATAGGTTTTGTAGACATTATCAATGACTTTTGTCCCATATCTATCTTTCTATGTTGTTACCTTCTGGTCCATAATTATTACAAGCACAGCAAACCCTTCAGATGTTTTACAGTAGATGTTTGCTGTATACTACATTAGCACACGTCTGCTTCTCATTTGATTCCACAAAGAGAGCTATGGTGTGTGCATGACATCAGATGCCAGAAAGGCAGTGTACAGCCAAATGCATAGATCGAGAATGCCAGTAGCCCGATGGAGCATTACACCATTCGTTGGAAGTGGTGGCATACATATGTGAGATGGAGAGGAAACTGTTTCCAAATGTTGAAGGAAAATGTGTGACTCGCACAGGGACAAAAAGTGGTTCAAATCTTACTCAATCGAGGCAAACTGTTCTATGTCTGCACACATCCCCTCCATCAACCAGCTACCTCCTTCACAGACCTTTGTACCATCAACAGAGTCCTTTTTCATTTGTTTTATGAAGCTACAAAATAGTGTGGTTTGTCAACGATGCATATAACATACCCACTGCAAATTCAGTGAGATGTCCATGAATGATGTCATGTTTTCCAACAGCAGAAAGGGAAGTCTTCATAAAGCACAAACTCTCATTGGAGTAAAAGCAACAGAGACAATTGACATAGCACAGAAGGCACACATCAGCAATACCCTTCATTGCTGGCCAGCACTGGACAGTGTGTTGCAGTGGTCACAGTGGTCACAGACAGGTCCCCTTTTGTATGGAGGTTAGTATGGAAAGGGTTTTTGGAGTCACTGTATCTGATCCATTATACCATCAATTTCAGGTAAAAAAAAGGCATGAACCACACAGTGTTGAGAATCAGTGAATAAAGGTCTAGCCTTTCTCTTATCTTCTTATCAATGGTCTAGACTCTTATCTCTGATATGACATGTTGATGATTACTCATACTTAGTAAGACCAGCTGATAGCTTATCTATTGTGTCTTGGCATATGTCATATTTGCTGACATATTCTTCCATGACGTTCCATAGTGTGCTATGGTACAACTTTCTATTTACCATACATAGCATAGGAGTACACAAGTACAAACATATCTTACATGTATATAAACCAGGCCTTACAGCCTGGTAAGAATAACTGAACATCTCTGTTCTCTCCTCTGATCTCTGTGTTGAGTCTTACTCCACTACATCTACCCAATCCACCTCAAATCTATTCCTCCTCTCCTATATGGAAAAGTCTTGTGAGTTTTCCACACAAGTCTGTGCTGGTGCTGTAGCAACCCTGGGATTGTCTTCCATTATTCTCTATCCCATTTTCTACACATGGACTGACAACAAGCAACTGCAAGGCATAGCAAATGGTAGGTGCACATCATGATCAAGTTAGATCAATTTATTAATGTAGATACAGGTCGAACGTCCCAATCACCAGCTAACTTGCAAGAAATTGAAATCATTGACATTGACAACCCAGTCAAAACTCGTCAGGGGAGCTGCAGCTGTGACATCGACTTTTTTTTCACAGATCCATACCTAGTCAATGGGAAGAAGTATCATGACTGTAAAATCTGCTTGTAAGTGGATCATTATTGTCTCGTGAATATTTCTCACAGCGATTTCACAGAAAATCATCTGCCAAACCTGTAGCTCTCATTGCCGAGGTTACTACTTGTTGTCAACATGTGGATTGCTCCCATCAGGTATGTACATCATTCTTGCCTTTCTCAAAGCTGACAATTGTCAATCACAGGGCAAGTACCTGAAGTGGGCAAAGCAAAATGACTTTCTTTTGATGCTTCCCAAGGATTGCAAGGAGCGAAAGGCAAGTGCAGCTACAAGCAAGCAAATGCAACTCAATGACCACCTCCAACCCATTACCACCAAGCAGAAAGTGATGCTGTATAGCGACCAGCTTTTTCTTGACGCAGCAATTCAGTGGGTCGTTAACACTGATCAGGTATGTTCTGCCAGTACTTGTCATGCTTCACCATTTGTTGTAACACTTTATTAGCCAATGTCAGCTTTGGAGCAGCCAACATTCAAACACATGATCAACATTGCTGCGTGTGCCACAAATGGTGTGAAGGTCCCAAACCAGAAGGCTACACGTGAAGGGATTATCTGTATGTTCAAGCAACAAATGGTCAAGTTACGAGGAAGATTATTGGTATGTCTATGGTATATTCTATCTGAGCACCTCAAAACTGATGACAAGACTTAGAGCAATCACATCAAGGGCCTAGTGAACCTGATGCCTACTTCGCCATTACCAGATCATGGATTGAAGAACCCAAGATTGGCAGTTGGGAGCTCAAGACAGCCCTTCTAGGCTTTATGCGCATGAACAGTGCACACAATGGAGCCTGTCCGGGTCAAGTGCTTTTCAAGATTGTTCAGCAGCTTGGTATTCAAGAAAAGGTTCTAAGATGTACAGCAAGGACTCAGACATGTACTAACTAACTTGACTGTGTAGATTGGCCATGTCACATGTGACAATGCCACTAACATGGACATGACATTGTTTGAATTTGGTCAGCGCATTGAGGGAGCAACCAAGACAAGATGGGACCATAGGAAACGATGTGTTTGGTGCGCACTCATTTCGATTGTATAGGATTAGCTCTGACCAATGAATAGTTGCCTTGCCCACATTATTAACCTCACAACCCAAGCACTGTTATGTGCACACAGTAAATCCAAAGCGTACAACCCCACCAAGCCAGATGGCAACCTTGTCACAAACCGTGGTGACAAGCAGGATGAAGTTGGCATTGTTCGTTCCATCTGTGTCAAGGTAGTGCATGACATTCTCATCTTGTCTTCACTTACCTTCTAGTCAAACAGGAGTGCTCATCAGCAAAACAAAAGGAGTTATTTCAGCAGATCCAACTTCAACCCAGAGATGATCAGCTGCCCTGTGATCAGCCACTACAGCTTCTACTTGACATGCCCATATGGTGGTCATCAACGTATGTCATGCTTAAGCGATCAGAAACGCTTAAAGACGTAAGTGTGTATATAACCAGTCAGTATTGATACTAATTGTCTACAGGATGTCAATATCTTTGTCCATGAAATGGCTGTTGCTGAGAAGAACTGTGAGTGACAACAATGACTCCTTGATCTGCAGCTCTCAGATCCGGAGTGGTATCATGTCACCATCTTGTTGGTACTCTTGGGAAAGTCGGAGAAGGCCCAGCAGTTCTTTGCATCAGATTCTGGGCCTGCTATTCACCTTGATCTCCCAGCTCTCAAGGCATTACACACAGCATGGGATAGTTGTACAACCAAGCCAGAATATAGTAGTTTTTGGCCAGCACTCAAAGCAGGGGTCAAGAAAATTTTGGAGTATTATGATCGCACTTCGATCAATGAGCTTTATATGATCGTGATGTGTAAGTACATACCTCACCTTTCCGATACTGGATTGACCTTTCAAAGTGCTTGATCCTGTCCAAAAGGGGTCCCACATTCCCAAATACTGGGGCAAGTCACTCTATGAGGCAGCATTGAAGCATGTTGAAGATGTGGTGAGTTGGTTTCAATTAGCATAATCAACACATTCCAAACAGACTGGATTATAGTACTGAGAGCGTCATGTGGCATTGAATGCTGCTAGGATGGAATTACTGAACCAGAAAACTGCGACACCTGGGCCAACAACATCCACATATGGAAAAATTGGCCAGCTCCTTCGCAAGCTCCCAGACGAGGACAGCAATGATATCGCAGATTCCGACACATCGTCACCACACAACCCGAGCAATAGCTGGTATGATGAATTTTATGGTTATCTTAATTCAAAGGATTAGCTTGCCCCTGGGATGTCAATTCTCCGATGGTGGGGACTGAATGCCACTCGTTATCCAGTTTGGGCTTTGCTTGCACATGACTATCTTTCAGTCATGGCAACCTCTGTTTCCAGTGAGTGCACATTCTCATCTGCAGGAATCATGATCAGCAAACGCCGCAACCGCCTCAAAGGGGACATCGTCAAGGCACTCCAGTGCCTCAAATGTCTCATCTGCCATGATCTGTTATTCCATGAAGATCCATCTGTACTGTCGGAGGTTACAGGGGTTCATGAAGAAGTTGTGGGACTCAGAGAAAGTTGGGATAAGATGGTTCAAGGTATTGCTGATGACACAGATGATGCCAGCATAGATGAAGGAGGTGACATCAATATGTTGCAGTTAGTAGACTAGTCAATTCATAGTACTACTACTTGACACACTGGGCTGGGGCCTGAGCTTGAGCCAGGCCAAAGCCAGGCTTGAGCCATGAGAAGCGGCCTGGCTTGCAATTGTGACAAGCCAGAGCTGTTTGAAGCTGAGCCGGAGCTGGGGCTCTTGAGCCAGGCCAGGCCATGCACAACACTAGCTGTGGACCTCTTAGAAGAATATAAGGCCAGGGATCCAATCGCCTTCCCTCCTTAAACCCTCAATTCCTCACTTGCTTTTGAGTCAAGCCCTAGCTCCTCCACCATCATCACCATTCTCACTGAACTTTTGATGTCCTCCTTGTTGCTTAATGCAGCACCCTTCCAATTACCAGTTCACATCCATTGACTTCCTGACTGCTCCCAACAAATCCTCTTCACCTCCACATTGGAGAACCCTGCTATCACCCATGCCATATTGTGTGTATCCCTTTATAGAGATAGCCTGATTCTCCAATCTTTGGGAATCATCTTTCATATGTATGCCACTGGACGGACACTCCACACCCAACTCTTTCCTGATGGGACCCTGCCTGTCTATACTGCTGCCATGGAACAGGCCATCCATGCCTCTAGAGATGCAATCCTTGATGCCTTCAATGATCACGGATTCTCTGATGTCCTCTCCGCAATCCCATCCCCCCTGTTCATGCACATTCTGCAACCCATTGTCAATACCTTGCCTGCCCATCTATGAACTTACTACCTGGATGACAACACAGATCATCCCTGGGACGGGAACACTTGGGCCAGAAACCCTAGGCAAACCATCTGGGACGATGACTCCACCCTCACCCCCAGTTCCCCCTTGACCCCTGACTCCACATCCACAGCACCATTGCCTGTCCCACCTCCAAACCCTCCCACAACTAGCAACCATCCCTGAGCTGGAAGTCCTAGCATTGCTCCAGGACCTAGCAGCAATACTGTTCCCGGATCTCTTGCCACTCTCCCCACAGACCACCCCAATGTTCTCTCTTTCCTCACTACCGTACCCCTCCTCGGATGAGGGACCCCTACCCCAGAACCCAAGCACATATTTCCCGCTTGAGAACTGTTGAGAATCAGTGACTAAAGGTCTAGCCTTTCTCTTATCTTCTTATCAATGGTCTAGACTCTTATCTCTGATATGACATGTTGATGATTACTCATACTTAGTAAGACTGACTGATAGCTTATCTATTGTGTCTTGGCATATGTCATACTTGCTGACATATCTTTCCATGATGTTCCATAGTATTCTATGGTATAACTTTCTATTTACCATACATAGCATAGGAGTACACAAGTACAAACATATCATACATGTATATAAACCAGGCCTTACAGCCTGGTAAGAATAACTGAACATCTCTGTTCTCTCCTCTGCTCTTAGTGTTGAGTCTCACTCCACTACATCTACCCAATCTACCTCAAATCTATTCCTCCTCTCCTATACAAAAAAGTCTTGTGAGTTTTCCACACAAGTCTGTGCTGGTGCTATAGAAACCCTGGGATTATATTCCATTATTCTCTATCCCATTTTCTACAGGTTATGAGCCCTGCTTGAAATGGCTCTATGTTATTATGCCATTTCCTTTTCCAGTGTTCACTTTTCCGGGAGGTCTGGGTACTTTTTTATGGTGCCTTTCAGTTTTCATTTAGTTTGGTGCATGGGTTATCGAAGTTGGAGGCTGGTATCAGTGCAACATCTTCTTTATCATCACCGCCCAAACATTTGTCATTTTGTGTCATTATTTTTCTACTGGTTCTACTCAGAACATTGCAATCCAAATTCGGGTGACTAACACTGTTCATACTATCTCATATCAGGTGTCTGCATTAGACAAAATCCATACACTCAATCATCCTAACAGACCACCTGCTTACAGAGTAAGTCATCATCATCTTTTATTACATAATTTTTGGTTGGATCCACCGGGTTATGAGGATCACTGGGCGCCTCAGTTTGCTCTGCACATTGATGCACATGTCCCAGCTCCTCCTTATCCTTTTCTGATTAGACCAGTCACTCCACAACCAGTGGATGAAGTAGTCATCCCACCTCTTCCTATCAGGATGCCTCAAGGGCGTATCACTGAGGAAGAGATGGACTGGGCCCTTCGGCCTCTTCTAAATCTGCTACTTGTAGCAGGGAGAAGGGCTGATAACGTTCCAGAACCACGCAATGGCGCCCCCTTCACCAACCAAACCTGTGCCAATGCCACTGTGTTCCAGTACTAGAGCTTCGGGACCCTCCCCAAGGTCCACAGGAATGAGATCATGGCAATCGACAGGCCAGAACTCCTGGCTTGCTATGCCATGGAGGATTGCCGGGCAGAAATGCTCAATCCCACTCTCACCGGTTGTGTTAAGTCCAGTTCCTCCAAGTCAAGTCCGGTGGATGTCCGAGGCATAATGGGAATGTAGGGGCAGAGGTTTGACAGAGATGTCGACAGAGAGGTTGACAGAGATACAGAGTTTGGAGTTATGAGGACATTGGCGCAGGACTTATGTGTCGTGCCCTTATCAATCCTCGTGTCCTCATATTTCGGAGGGAAATAGAGTTGAGAGGGAGGAAGGAATAGAGGGGAAGAGATCAGACTTGAAAGGGGGGAAACTTCATTGATATTCATAATGGAGACACTACAAAGAAGTACAGAGGGTTTATATACTACAGGTCCAAAGGTAACTCTAGAGCCAGAGTACCTACACAATGGTGATGTACATAGGGACGGAGGACTATGAAATCCAGATGGGTGGTACAAACTATAATAAAGAATGTAGACTATAACGAAAGCAGATATAGAAAGGTATGAAGTCTGAAGTAGCAACTCTGTGGATGTCTGGTAGATTGGGTGCGGGGTTTATCCGGAGTTGGACTGGAGTTGGACTTGTGAAAATTAGGGATATGACAGTATCCCCCTCTTAGGCTGAGCCCTTGAGGCTGGCTACGTGTCTGAAACAAGCCCCTGAGTGGTCCGGGTGGAACTCCGGGTGGAACGTGAGTGATGCGATCACGTGGAGTTGGTGTATGGATCAACAAACGGAAATTGGGTCTCCACTTGAACTCCAGATATAAAGGTAAGGTGGATTTCAATAGCCAATCGCTAATTTCCCATGTCTGTCTATGACAGCATAATCCGAGCTTGGGCGGACTCCCACCTTGTGGAGAACGAGGACGACAACAACGAGCTCTCCGCCACTAAGTTTGTGGAGTGACGGAGGCGTGCCAAGGCACGCAAAGAAGAGGAAGAGTGGAAGAGGCCCGAAGCAGAAGAGGTGGAGGCGCGTCGGAGGGCAGAGGAGAAGTGGCGTCGCAAGGCTGAGGAGGCGGCCAGAAGACGAGTAAGTCATCAACTCTTCAGAGTTGACTCTTTACTAACAGACTTGTAGGCTGAGGATGTCCAAGCACAGCAGAGCGCCAATAAGGGCAAGGGGAAGGCCTTGCCCGCCTGTAATCGGTGCGAGCGCCAGGGCCTCAAATGTGAGGAGGGCCCTAGCAAGTCCCAGTCATGTGTCAAGTGCTGAGGTGTGAAGGTTAGGTGCAAGTGCCCTGGAGTTGAGAAGCCGGAGAAGCAACAGAGGAGAGTGGATAGCAACACGGGACCATTGAAGAAGAAGAAGTCGGAGGAAGAAGTATTGGAGAGCATGGAAGGTGACGAGAAGACCAAGTTGTGGTCTGAGCTGGGGCCACAGCTTGTCAAGGCTGTCTGGGGCATCCGCTCCGAGATGCAGGCACACACCCAACTCCTGGGTCACCAGAATCAACTCCTGGCCTGCCTCGTTGAGTTGAAGACGATGGAGATATACCGGGAGGACTCAGAGTCGGAGACGGACAAGTCGGAGACGGACAAGTCGGAGGACGGGGTGGCAAGCGAGGTTTTGGATGAGATGAGGGAGATGGCAATGGAGCAGACAGATGTGTTCCGTCAGAGGTTGGCTGATGTAGTTGTGCAGCTGGAATGAGCAACAGAGAAGGATGTGGAGAAGAGTGCAGATGTGGAAAAGAGTGTGGATGCGGAGAAGAGTGCGGACAGAGAAACGGAGGTTGCTGGAGAGGTGACTCTGGAATAATGTAGTGTAGGAAGAAATGTTCCTTTGTTTGTACATAGTAATTAATTGAATTGAGTCGAGAGAAAAAGAAATGGAGAAAATTACAGAGAGATCAGACCTGGCTTGTCCAGGTACTTCCAATGGAAGTCCAAGACAAGCTCCGTAGCATGTCCAAGTTCTGTAGCAAGTAACCATGAAGTCTTGTCATCAGTACCTTCATATCCTGACCATTGTACTAGATACAAGAGTTGGCAGTGACATCTTCTTTGATTGATCTTGGAGTCAAGTATTTCTTTGATCTCGTACTCCGGTTTGCCGTCAACCTCAACTGGAGGTGGCGGAGGTTGGATGTGGTTCGGAATGGTGTTTGGAGTTGTGGTTTCTAACTGTGAGACATGGAAAACAGGATGAATGGATTTCATGGAGTCAGGCAGTCGGATTGTGAAGGAATGTGTACCAGGTTTAGCAATAATGCTGTAAGGACCTAGATACTTTTCCAATAATTTCTTGGATGGTCATGTAGACCAGAGGTATTTCGCTTTGAGCATGATTTGGTCACCAATTTTGAAGTCCAGAGCTGGACTTCTCTTCTTGTCTGCTGCTCCTTGATAGCATTTCTGCGCTTCCAGCATCTCCGTTTGGAGGAACTCATGGAGTTCATCCAAGTCCATGACATAGGACTTAGCTGTTGAAGAGGTAAGTTTGAGCTTGGAGTGGACAGAGAAGTTCGGATGATATCCTTTGTTGGCAAAAAATGGTGATACACCAGTAGTAGCACTTGAAGCATTATTATAGGCGAACTCCGTGAGAGGGAGAAGTTTGGACCAATTGTCTTGTTGGTAGTTGCAGTAGATATGGAGGTACTGTTCAAGTGTCTGATTGGCATGTTCTGTCTGGCCATCCCCCTCTGGATGATATCCGGAGGTGAAATGCAGATGCACATCTAAAGCTTTACCTAGGGACCGGAAAAAGTGGGAAACAAACTCGGAGCCCCTGTCGGAGGTGACATGGGTTGGAACTCTGTGTTTGGAAAAGACGTGGAGGAGGAATAGCTTTACTAATCCAGCGGAAGTGATGGTATCATGTGTCGGAATGAAGATGGATTGTTTAGAAAGTCTGTCAACTATGATGAGGATAGTGGTGAAGTCTTCCGAAGGTGAAAGCTGTTCGATGAAGTCCATGGAGATGGAATTCCATGGTTTCTCCAGAACCAGAAGCTGCTTAAGAAGTCCGTACGGACGATGACGGGGGGTCATCGCTCAAGCACAGGCTGTACAGGAACTAATGTAGTTCTTAACGAAAGTCCAGATTTTAGGCCATGTATATTCTCGACGAATAAGTTCAAGTGTACGGTTCTGACTGAAGTGGCCTGCAGTTGGGTGGTCGTGGAATGTTCGGAGAACTTGGAGTCGAAGATTATTAGCTTCTGGAACATATGTGCGATTATCCTTTAGGAGGAATCCTTCGGAGTTGACTGTCCATCTAGTGTCGGAGTTGGAGGAAATGATGTGAGACGCGACTGGATCATTAGGGAGCACAGAGAGGATATTGGAATGGAGTTGTTCAATGTCAACCAGAGCTGAGGCCTGGAGTAGTGGAACTTCTAAGTACATCACCCGGAGGGACAACACAAGCTGTTCCAAAGTGAAAATGGACCTATAATTGTCTGGGTTAATGCGAGCATAGTCCTTATCCCCCTCTTTGGGGTAGACATCCCATCATCGAGTCAAAGTGTCGGGTTTCACTCCGAGCTTGCCAGGCTGATACTGGACTACCATATTGAATTGATTCAGGTATTTGGACCATTGGGCTTGGCACCGCGTCAGGAGCTTTGTGGAAGAAAAATATTTGAGATTTTTGTGGTCGGTAACGATGTCTATGGGAATTGGGGAGCCTTCCAGGTAGTGATGCCAGGAGGTGAATGCTTTGAAAGACTTTTGCTCTGGAGGGAGCATCAAGGAGATTGGAGGTATGGGGAAGTGGGTAGCGGTCTTTGTGTGTGACTTTATTTAATCCTCGGAAGTCGACACAGAGTCGAAGGGAGCCATCCTTCTTCTGGATGAACAACACCAGAGCTGTGTGTGGAGACGTAGATTGGCAGATAAATCCAATGTTAAGGTGTTCATCGAGGAAGTCTCGGAGGGCTTGCTGTTCTGTGGAGGAGACGGAATAGATCTTTCCAACCAGAGGTTCTGCACCTTCTTCCAGGTCGATTTTCAAGTCGAAAGGGCGATGAGGAGCAAGGGTATCGGCTTTCTTCTTGCTGAAGACATTCGCAAAGTCATGGTATTCTGAAGGAACACCAACGAGGTTGTCTTTCTCCGTAGGGGAGGCAATGGAGGCAGAAGTGGAACGAGCGGAGTGAGAGGGCGAACTGGACTGAGCCCTCCATCTTGCATGCGCAATGAAATGCGACAGCATTGACGAAAGAGATGTAAGGGGCTGTAAGTCCAGGTGCTTTAGGTGGATCCAAAGAGTGTTCTGAAGGTATGGTATCGATGAGGGAAGGAACGCTTGGAGGTTCAGAGGGTGATATCAGGGTTGGCATTCCCTCTGCAGGAGTTCGGAAAGTGATGCTGCTCATAACCCAGTCAATCAACGGATTGTAGTGGGTAAGCTAGCAATGTCCGAGAACAAGGCTGCATGAGGAATCCAACGAGGTTACAAAGAACGTATCAGAGGTGGAAATGCTGGAAACGAAGGAGATTGTCAGATCTATTGCTTGGGAAATTAATGAGGCTGAGGATCCATCAAATAAATGGAGATTAATCAGAGGGATGGAGTATGTAGAGATTTGATGTTTCTTGATAAAAGCAGAGTCTATAAGGCAATGAGTAGATCCTGAGTCAACGAGAATAGGTACATCCAAGATATTATGTACGGGGAGAGAGACGAAAGGATGGAGGGAATTCGGATCAGAAAGAGTGGATGCGTTGAGATGTAGTTCCGTGAGGGCACAGTTCAGATCAACGCGACTCCCAGCCTGTGCGGATGCTCAAGAGTTGCACTCTATTTTTTCACTTCCGTAGAAGTGGGGGTCAATACCATGGCTTCCGGAGTTACGGTAGCAGCACGGGCTTTCAACACCCTAGATGTGGACTTCGGGCAGCCTTTGGCGGAGTGTCCACTCTTGCCACAGAAGAGACAGAGATTAAACTTTATATGGCACTGACGTTCCTCTGGAAGGAGTTTACTGTCTTTGCCTAGTTTTGAAGAAATGGCGTCAGATTTGGAAGGGTTGGTGTTTCCCTTTTTGTTATTGTTCCCTCCAGAAGAACCAGAGTTAGAACTGGAGGTCGAGGACGTAGAAGAGCCCTTGGACTTGTCATCCTTGGGTTTGGAGGAGTTAGTCAGAGTAGAGCTCAATGACTTGCTAGAGGAATTATTGCCGGAGGAGTTTGATCTGGAGACCTTTGAAGCGCATGATATCTCATCCTTGCGCTCCCGGTATCTCTGGTCGATCTGTTGCACTAAAGTACACATATCGTGAAGGTTGTTGGGTTTGCCATGACGAGCGATCTCGTCCTTGATATGGTCCGGGAGTCCGTTATAGAAACTCCGGCAGAGAGCACCGGGTCCCCATTCTCAGACTTGGTTCGCGAGACAGTTCCACTTGGCAATGTATTTGGAAATGTGCTGAGTGTCTTTCATATGCAGTTGCTTGAGTTGAGCCTCTGCTTCAGCAATGGGATCATGAGGACCGAAGTTGGTCTGGAGTTCATACAGGAATGATTGCCAATTGTCCATCCAGAGGGGATGGATTACTGGAGGGGCAGTTCCGAGCAAGTCCGGCTCGAAGTAATCAAGTGCCATCCCTTTGAGGTAGGACTGGGCGAAGGTTACTCTGCTCCAGTCCTTTTTAAAGGATTTCTCATTGGCTTGGAAATTGATTTCGCATTGCACAACAAAAGAATGGAGTTTCTTTGGGTCAGACCCATCAAAGGTATCCAGTTCTCAGACCTTGGTTTTTGCATCACTGGAGGTATTCTTGTGATGGAAAGCCATTTGGGTCATGTCGCGAATAGTGGTAGCGAGTTGGGTAAAAGGCTCGAAAGCCAAGGGGACATTATTTGGTTCGTCATCATTTCCGGGATTACCTCTGAAGAGGTGTTCGGTATCCGGAGTTGATGTTGTGGATGACCCATTGTCTGAGGGATCGGGATCGTCATCACCACCACTGTCACCACCACCTCCTGCTGCTGCTCTACTGCTTCTGGGGAGTGGAGTTCCGGGGCGATCAGCACCCCAGAAATCTTCTTCATTTTCCGGTAAGACTTGGAAAAGAGGACCATCATTGAAAGAACGGTCTTCCAGAAGTGAGGTGAGCGCGGAGAGGGGCAAGCAAGCACGCCATCGAGAAGACGTGGATGGGGCAGCGCGCTGGGTGAGACTGATGAATTCTCCAGGTACTGTATGTGAGCTGCCAAAGGCAGTTTGCAGTAAGTTGGAGCATGAGGGTCAGGAAGTATGGGTAGTCATGACTGGAGTGAGGAGTGTTGACAAGCATGATTACGAATATACTGTTAAGTCCAGTTCCTCCAAGTCAAGTCCGGTGGATGTCTGAGGCGTAATGGGAACATAGGGGCAGAGGTTTGACGGAGGTGTCAATGGAGAGGTCGATGGAGATACAGAGTTCAGAGTTATGAGGACATTGGCACAGGACTTATGTGTCACGCCCTTGTCAATCCTCGTGTCCTCGTAGTTCGGAGGGAAATAGAGTTGAGAGGGAGGAAGGAATAGAGGGGAAGAGATCAGACTTGAAAGGGGGGAAACTTCATTGATATTCATAATGGAGACACTACAAAGAAGTACAGAGGGTTTATATACTACAGGTCCAAAGGTAACTCCGGAGCCAGAGTACCTATGCGATGGCGATGTACATAGGGATGGAGGACTATGAATCCGGATGGGTGGTACAAACTATAATAAAGAATGTAGGCTATAACGAAAGCAGATATAGGAAGGTACGAAGTCCGGAGTAGCAACTCCGTGGATGTCCAGTAGATTGGGTGCAGGGTTTATCCGGAGTTGGACTGGAGTTGGACTTGTGAAAATTAGGGATATGACACAGTCTTACCATCTGTTGCTTGTCTTGCCTTGTCTGGGAAAGATTCCCATCTTTTGTGGCATCTTCAATTTGGACACTGTTCTGATAACATGTTCCGTCTCAGATCCTCCTTTATTGGTGGATTACCTTCTGTTTCCACTAAGGTTTCTACCACCTCTTGTTGAGGTTGTCAGCTTGGTAAGGCACATCAGCGCCCTTTTTCTATTTCCTCTTCCAGGTCATCTTCACCCCTTGCTTTAGTCCACACAGACTTATGCGAGTTTTCTACTTGCTCATGTGTTGAGAAGCACTGGATAATGACCTTCCTGGATGATTTTAGTGGTTATGCTTCCATTGTTTGCCTGGCAAAGAAATCCAATGCTGCATCTGCTTTTTGGGACTGGGTTTCCTGGGCAGAGTGGCACTCAGGGAAACTTTTGCTTCAGCTCTGTTCAGACCAAGGGGGAGAATATATGGCTTCTGATCTACAGTGCTTCTTTGTTAAACATGGCATTGAGCATCAGAAGACCGTTTCTCATAACCCTCAGCAGAATGGTTGTGCTGAACGTTTCAATTGCACTATATTGGAAAAGGCTGAAGCCATGAGACATCATGCTTGCCTTCCACCTATCTTTTGGCAGGATGCTGTTGAAACTGCGCTGCACATCCATAATTGCCAACCAATGAGACGATTACAATGGAAACCACCCATCACATTATGGAATGGAAAGAGACTGGATGTTTCTTACTTCCATGTCTTTGGAACTCAAGCTTATGTTTTCATACTGAAGGACATTCGGGACAACAAGTTATCACCAAAATCCAAATCAATGACCTTCATAGGATATGAACATGGAACAAAAAGATATCATTTCTGGTCACCGAAACAACACAGAGTTATCATCTCTTCCACTGCCACTTTCAATGAAAAAGTCTTCCCACATTGTCCTGATAATAGATCAGACAAACTTCCTATTCGAAACAATGTCCAACAGCTGGACGACCTTGAAGATACATCAGATGAAGATGATGATCTTCTTCCACAACAAGATGAACAGGCTGAAAAACCAAATGGTAATAGGCCAGTTCCCCAACAACCACTGAGGATACCAACCCCGGAGCCCCAGCAGTCTCCAGAACCTCAAAGAGGTCGTTGGCCTCCTTTGGATCCTCCACGGTAGCAGAGACCACCAAAACCTGCAGTTCCACCTAGAGCATCTCGTCCACCTCCACCTCCAAATCGGAATCATCTGAGAGGCGAGTTTAATTATCAACAATCCACACAGGTATGACAACCTGTTGTTAGACCTGATTCCGTTTATGGTGTCAAGTCTCCAGTGGAGATCGAAAATGCAATCAGGAACAAAAGAGATTTCATTCATAATATAATGGAACAAGGAAGAGGGGGAGTTCCTCCACAACCTCAACCTCGTCCACCTACACCTGATGTTCAGATGCAGGAGGAGCCATATCCACATGAGCTTCCATTACCTGATGCGCACATCAATGATGATGATCCCACAGTTAATTTTTCAAATGTGTTCATGACTAAGATCATGGCACACACTTTTGGTGCCAAAGATGTTCCTACACATTATAAGGACATCAACAAATTATCAGCTGATGAGCAAGTTGAATGGCAGAAGCAACTGATGAGGAAATAAGCTCTCTCCAGGAACAAAATGTATGGGAACTTGCTGATCTTCCCAAAGATCAAAGACCCATAAAAGGTCAATGGGTATTCACTGTTAAAAGTGATGGTTGCAAAAAGGCTTGCTTCGTCACTAAAGGATTTACTCAAATCCATGGCATTGATTTCGAAGAAGCCTTCTCTCCAGTCGCACATTTTGAGACTGTCAGATTACTCCTAGCTCTCGCTGCTATGAAAGACTGGGATATCAAGGCTCTCAATGTCAAAACAGCTTTCTTATATGGCAAACTCGAGAAGAAGTTATTCATGGAACAACCAGAAGGTTATCTTGTTAATGGCCAGGAAAACAAAGTTTGTCGCCTTCTCAGAGCCATCTATGGCTTGAAACAGGCATCTTTGCAATGGAACAAAGAACTACACAAATCTTTATTGGGTTTAGGTTTTACCAGATCAAAAGCTGATCCTGGTGTCTATTTTTTGTTCTCAGGAGAAGATGTGATCATTGCTGTCATCTATGTTGATGATGCACTCTTTATGGGTTCTAACCCTAAACTCCTCCAAGGAAAGAAGAAATCCTTTATGAAGATTTGGGAATGTCGAGATCTTGGACCTGCAATAGAGTATCTAAGAATGCGCATTACTCGTAATTGCAAAAACCAAACTCTAGTCTTAGACCAAATCAGCTATGCTGAAAAGGTAGTCAAGCATTTTCAAATGGAGAATGCGAAATCCTGTCACACTCCATTACCAGCAGGTTACAATCCTCAAGTCATGCTACATGAATCAACACATGATCAACACTCGCAATACCAATCTGTTATTGATTCTCTCTTATACATCATGCTAGGAACTCAACCAGATCTTGCCTTCACTGTTATCAAGATGTCACAGTTCTCCGCAAATCCATCTGAGGATCATTTAAACCATGCACTATACATTGTACGATACTTGGCATCTACCAAGGATCTTGCATTGGTTTTTAATGGGTCAAAGTCATCTGGACTTTTGGCATTCTCAGATTTGGATTGGGCAACTGATCTTGAAACCAGGCAATCTACTACAGGCATGGTTATCTTTCTTGCAGATGGTCCAGTATCTTGGATGTCTAAAAGACAAAAGACAATAGCTCTTTCCAGTACTGAGGCAGAGTATATGGCGATGTCCAATACTGCTTGACAAATATCTTGGATCAAGTCCTTGTTACATGAAATTGGATTCTCCTTACCACAGGTTCCACTTTTCATAGATAATCAAGGTGCTATATTTCTCACAAGTGATCCTGCTCAGGAACATCATACCAAACACATTGAAGTCCAACATCATTATATTTGGGAATGTGTAGAAGAACACAAGAAGATAGAACTCTTCTATGTTCCAACTCAAGAGCAACTTGCAGATCTTTTCACCAAGAATCTACCAGCAGATCACTTTGAATCATTACGCATGGGAGTCAAACTCCTGACTTACAAATCACCTCCATGAGGAGGAGTGTTGAGAATCAGTGACTAAAGGTCTAGCCTTTCTCTTATCTTCTTATCAATGGTCTAGACTCTTATCTCTGATATGACATGTCAATGATTACTCATACTTAGTAAGACCGACCGATAGCTTATCTATCGTGTCTTGGCATACGTCATACTTGCTAACATATCTTTCCATGATGTTCCATAGTATTCTATGGTATGACTTTCTATTTACCATACATAGTATAGAAGTACACAAGTACAAACATATCATACATGTATATAAACCAGGCCTTACAGCCTGGTAAGAATAACTGAACATCCCTGTTCTCTCCTCTGATCTTAGTGTTGAGTCTCACTCCACTACATCTACCCAATCTACCTCAAATCTATTCCTCCTCTCCTATATGGAAAAGTCTTGTGAGTTTTCCACACAAGTCTGTGCTGGTGCTGTAGAAACCCTGGGATTATATTCCATTATTCTCTATCCCATTTTCTACAAGAACATCCCTCCACTCTGACACCCTCCTGTTGTCCTTGTAAATTCAAACAAGGTAACACAGCAGTTTCATTTGGATTACCCAGCTCCTCAGCATGAGCTGTGGGTGAACGTCCTGAGGGACATCAAGGAAAGCCACAACAGGCAACTCTGTTCCCCACCACACATTGCTATAACAAGGACTTCATGGCAATGCCCTCACTGTCACCTGGCAGCTCCTCCCAACCCATCAATGTAGATGCTATCCCTTCTCTGCCACCTACTCCCTCTTGTCCTACCCTCAGTTGCTGTTTCGTCTGCAACCAGCAAGGACACCTCTGCACTGACTGCGGATGCTACAAATGCCCCTTCTGTTAGATGACTGCCCTGGGCCATATACAGGCTTACTGTCCTTGATATTGTTGTCTACTTTGCAGAGAGTTGGGACACTCTGATGAGTTATGCCCAACTAGACGTAACCCCCTAGACAACTATGACCCCACGGACTACAAAGTCAACGAAGGGGATATGGATTAAGGGTCTCGCAGGTGCTTTGACCATAGGAAGGGGGTAATGTTATGGACTACTGAGGGGGTACACTTTTTCCTTACCACTTCTCGTTCACTCGTCTCCTTGTCTCACTCACTATATGTTGTATTCATAGTGGAGTCGTCCTCCATATGTACCAGATATGTCCTCAATTTCCTTTCCTCTCTTGGCTCACACAGCACCCTGCCTATATCCTTATTTAGACTATTCTTTCATTCCCGCCACAGCATTTTATTCAGACTTCATGCTGTGGTACACATGTTGCTGCGCATACTGTGCACAACACTTTATGACTCAGACTGACTTTGTAGTGCTGCGCACTCAAGTCATACATAGATGGAGACGGAAACCCTTCGGGCTCCTGCTCCTCTTTTCCTTTCTTGACACTACACATGGACCAGGGGCCTACCATATAAATACCCTTGCTGCTCTCGGCTGTATTTCTCTCTAAGCTAGTTCTATGCAATACCAGCATTATTCTAGTGACCACCAAGTTCAGTGAGCGCTTAGTTCATACCTGCATAGGTGAGACAGCCCAGGCTTCACATTGTCTCGAAGCTTGGCACTTGGACTACAAACTTTACTCATACCCTTGCTCTTTCTTCATCCTCACTTGAGCTTAGTATCTTAGTATCACAGCACGCTACACTGTGCCAAAAACAGTGTTTTGCTGATGCAGCCCCATTTCCCACAGCATGGTCACATGGGTGGACAATCTGGAGCTTACTGTATTTTATTTGGATCATAGCAATTACAGGGTATATAATTACCATCCATAGCATTCTAGCAACTTGTTCAATTTACTGATGATATTGAGGGTTTTCCTGATGCTGGCAAGCAAGTTTCATAATGCACTAATCCCCTCAATGGCTGATAAGTAATGCCACTCCACAAACCACAGGGAGTCAATCCAAGATCAAGTAATTCATGTTCATGCCAGTTTGGTTACAGGTGTTAAAAGTATTGCAAAGTTTGCATTGAGACTATCTTCCACAAGTGT